>VDFB02021413.1:0-59236 GCA_007258455.2 Sequoia sempervirens | reverse complement strand
AAATATAACAGTCCCCAAGTATGCAGATCCTAGGATCCATGCAGTGGATGTGAGAATAAATGGAACTCTATTAAGAACACCTTAATTGACTTAGGAGTAGCTATTAATGTAATGACCAAAGAAACCATTCAATTTTTGCAATTAATAGAGCTCAGACCTACACCTACTGTGCTATAGTTGGGAGATAGGTTTATAGTTAAGCTTGAGGGAATCATTGAAGACTTGGTAATAACTATGGATTTGTGGGAGTACCCTGTAGACTTTATGGTATTCTAGACTAAAGCTAATCTTGTAGGATATCCCCTCATCTTTGGAAGACCTTGGTTGGCAACAATAGATGCCTTCATAGGTTATAGGTCTATAAATATGATCATTTTCAATGGAAATGTGACTAAGAAATTGGTCCTTTATCCATTAGCCCAACCACATGTAGACCTAGAACAAACTATCTGGCCTACCCTAGATGAGGAAGATCAATACTCTTTACAAACTCTAATTACTATTGAATGCAACCCCTTGTTCTAAAGTCAAGATGAAGATGAACTAATTGTAAACATCATGTAGAAAAACCATGGTAGGCACCTGTAGTATCATGACTATTTAACATGTCTACAAGATCCTCTATGAGATATAATACCTACCAATTCATTTGAGTCATTTTCCCAAATTTTCCATACTTTGTTGCCACATCATTTCATTCCAAAAATATTAGGACTTGACATTTCATCTGTTCAAACATCATCCTTTACTTTAGAGATTATATTGGGAAAAACATTGAATGTAAACATTTGACTGACCATTGCGCAACATACCTCATTGTTGGTTGTGTTGAAGGCACATGTAGCAGCCTTTGCATGGGATTATCATGATATGAAGGGGATAGACCCAGAATTGTGCATGCATAATATTTACATCAATTATGGTTTCAAACTAGTTAGACAACCCCAAAGGAGAATGAACCCTGTAGTTTGAGACATAGTCAAATCAAAATTACAAAAATTATTGGATGCGGGATTTATTATCGTATCTTTGACATTCAGTGGGTGTCTCCACCCATGATTGTGCCTAAGAAAGGAGGGAAATGGAGAGTGTGTGTAGACTACTGTGAATTGAATATTGAAACTAGGAAAGACCACTTTTCGCTCCCATTCATTGACCAAGTACTTGATTCATTAGCAAGAAGGATGTGCTTTTCCTTTTTGGATGGATTTAGTGGCTAAAATCAAATTAAGATAGCCCAAGAAGACCAAGATAAGAAAAAATTTGCATGCCCTTGGGGTACATATGATTATTTTTTCTTATCATTTGGGCTATGCGATGCACCAACCGCCTTCTAGAGGGAAATACTAAGCATATTTTTAGACTTTGTACATGTTTCTATGGAGGTTTACATGGATGAATTAATAAATTAATAGGACTACCTATGATGAAGCACTTGAAAATTTGGAGAAGGTACTAAAATGATGTCAAGAACATAACTTGTCCCTAAGTCATGAGAAATTCTTCATGATGGCGACTAAGGGAATTGTTTTGGGACATTTTATGTCCAATAAAGGAATTTAGATAGACCCCAACAAAATTGAGGTGATATCAATATTAGAAGTTTCCTTGGCCATGCTAAATATTATAGAATCTTTATACAAGATTTTAGTAAAATTATAGCTCCACTATTTTTCATATTATCTAAAGATGTAGAGTTTGAATGGACACCTGCTTGTCAAACTAATTTTCAAGATCTCAAGGAAGCACTCACTAAGACACCTATCTTGTGAGGAAAAAAATAGAATCTCCCTTTTCATATTCATACAAATGCTTCTAATTTTACAATAGGAGCAATGCTAGGATAGAAGGAAGGAAATAAAGAGTATGTTATATATTATATTAGCAAAAATATTCAAGGGTAGAACTCAATTATACAATGATTGAAAAGGAGATGTTAGCAATATTTTATGCAATAAATAAATTCAACATTACATTATGTGTATCCAGTGTTTATACACACTAACCATACAACAATAAAGTATTTGATGAAAAAACAAGTGGTTGGTGGTAGGTTTGTCAGGTGGTTACTATTAATTGAAGAATTTAATATTCATTGTTGATAAGTCAGGTAAATAAAATGTATTGGAAGATTTTCTATCTAGGCTACCAACCAAATAAAAAGAAGATGTTGATGACTCATTCCCATATGAGCATTTATTTTCTCTCTCTGCATACACCTTAGTATGTAGATTTTTCCAACTATCTTGTAGAAAGAAAGACACCACCCCATTTATCACCAAGGGAAAAGAGACAATTAGTTCAAAAAAGTTTTCCCTACTCATGGATAGTTGGATACTTATTCTACATAGGCCCAGACAAGATAATGAGAAGATGCATAAGAGAGGGTGAATTATATGATATTCTCGGAGCATGCCATGATGAATCCTATGGGGGAAACTTTGCAACATAGAAGATAGCTCTTCAAATTTTGAATACTAGCTATTATTGGGCAACTCTTCATAAAGATGTAGAAAAATATACTAGGAGTTGTGATTGATGTCAAAGAATGGGAAAGCCAACAAAATAGATGAAATTCCATTGCAGCCATAGCTAGCAATAACACCATTTGACAAATGGGGATTATAATTCATTGGCCCCATCTCACCAACATCAAACAACAAAGAGTACATGCTAGTCTACATAGATTACCTTATAAAATGGGTAGAGGTTAAGGCTTTACAATTGCAAGAGATGGGCATATGATAAATTTTCTCTATGAAGACATATTCACAAGATATGATGTTCCAAGAGAAATTATCATAGACCAAGGACCTTAGTTTACATCAAAGTTGATCACAAAATTAGTTCAAGAATATGAGATCAAACAAAGAAAGTGGACACACCTTATCACCCTCAAGAAAATGGGAAAGTGGAAGTCACCAATAGGGAAATTGAAAATAACCTCACAAAGATAGTGCAACTTCATAGGAAGGATTTGGAAACCAGGTTACCTAAGGAAGTTTGGGCTTATAGAACAACTTAGAAGACCACAAAAAAAATTATAGCATATGAACTGGTGTATGGAAAGAAGACAATACTTCCTATACAGTTTGAGTATAAAAAGACGAGGACAATAATTAAATTGGGCATGGATTTGTCCAAAGCACAACAAGAGAGATTGCACATCTTGAATGCATTAGATGAAATAAGAATGGAAGCCATCCACCATATTGAAGTTATCTAAAATCAAAGGATCTGTTGGTATGATCAGTTTATTAAGACAAAGGAATTCTGTGAAGGTGATTGGGCTCTAATTTATGACTCCAAATATAAATATTACAAAAGGAAATTGCAAACCAGATGGCTTGGGCCATATGAAATAAAGACACTTTCCAAATGGAGCAGTGTAGCTATAGATAATTGATGAAGTAAGGTCCCCATTTCTAGTCAATGGTCACATATTGAAGCTTTATAAGAAAACATTATAGAAGGATTACTTCATTCTTACATTACAACAACACTTTTAACCTGATATGGACAATTCAACAATAGAGACATCCAGCTCTACAAATGTATCAGTAGATGAGCTACATAGCTTTCCTGGTACTAATGTTCCATAGGTATAATTTCCTCATATTTTACATACACAATAATCGCATGATCATTGGAAATCTTCAAATCCAAAAGTTGAGCAAAGGTAGCACTTAATAACAACTAAATAATGTTACAGATCAAGATACATCCATAACTGAGATCCATCATAGACCATCTGTTGATGTATTTGAGATTATTTTAAATATAACCATGTCCATCATCAACAACCATCAATTTTCACATCAATAATTATCACCAATGGTAGTTTTATTACCCATCACCAACATATACCACACTATAACAGTAACGTAGAGTTCTTGGTATCCATCATGTCCAATCTTTTCAAAATTTACTTGCATAGCATAATTCATCTTCTACACACGAGTTGTAAATCAATTCAAATAATAACTCCAGGTACACTCCACCTTAGAAATATTAATTATAATTTAATCTTATTGATTTTATGAATATTTATTTTTCATTCAAGCATGTCAAATAACATATTTTAAATTTCCACTACTTTCCATTTAATATTTTCCCTATCTATACGAGCTAAGTGTGGACACTTAGCAGGCTTAGTTGGGGGAGGGTATTAAATATTATTCCTTGGTTTTCTTTCCATTTCAAACTTGTTCTAACATTCTATTTTCCACCATTACCAAGATACATAGATCTTAGTAGAGGAATTGAGAGGTGTATTTAGGTGTTATAGCATACAATAGAGCACAAGCAGTATAATTGGGGTGATAGAAAGAGATCAGAACAAAGAAAAATCGTGAGGTGACTGTAAAACCACAAAGCATTATAATGGGAGGTGATATAATATGTAGAGAACTAGTAGCACATAACCAACTTCTAGATGGTAGGCTATGTTTTTTCTAGCAAGCTAGTCAGTTAGAATATTTTTTGAGTCTCACATAATTTAATGAGGTTATGACCCAATAGTTCACAATCACTTTGAAAAATGATGAAGCAAATGTTAGGGGCTTAAGGGTAGATGCTCAAAAGTTTCTATAGTTGAAATATATAGATTTTCAAGGATAGGAGAAGAGTTTCCAGTTAGGTCAGATTTCATTATAGCAAGGAATGAATTCTCCCAACCAAGAGAAAACTTGGATTCTTCTTCACAAGGTACTAAATGATTGTATTTACCTTGGCTTTAGGCTTCAGTTGCTTCTCAAATAGTTAAGTATTTTACGTATCATGGGAGACAATTATTGCTATACACAATTCATTTCAAGTTGTTAAGTCATCTTTGCCATAATAGGCATGTAAATGTTCTTAATTTATTATATAATTTGTTAAAGAGAATGTTGTCTAAGTACAAGAGGAAAAGAAAAAATATAGCACTATCTCATTTTTTCCTAGTTACATTGTTGATAAGAGAAGTCTTAGGGCTTAGTTTCCAAATATTTCTTGGGAGAATTTTCTTAATTGTAACAATATCAATAATATCCTTGAAGTTCCCAATAAGGATAACAGGGTCCAAGAAAAAATAGTGGAAGAACCTTTTGTTGCTCTAGAGGAGGAAATGCCCTCTAACTCCCATGATATGACACCTACTTGCAACATGAGAGAAATAGAGGAGCAGGGCTTGTAGGAAACATAGCCTACAACCTCTGCTAAGAAACCCATAGCAGAGGACAAACAAGAAACCCCTATTTCCAAAAAACCATAGAAAAGGTAGGATGCAAAGCCTCTTCTTCTACACCTATAAAGGGGTAGAAGAGGCCCACACAATCAAGGAGATGGTCAAATCGCCTCTAGAGGAAAGAGACAATGAAAGGAATAGGTATAAAATAGAAAGAATATATTGTTATGATTGAAACAGACTCACGATCAAAGGGGAATTCCCCTAGAAATTTGAATACACCAGTTATACAATCAATGTACTTTACTACCACTTATGAATCAGATTTAGAAGATGTTTTTGTGGCTAAGAAAATGAGAAGAAGATCCCTAAAAATTTATGTTTCAAAGGGTTTTGAATAGACAAGTGCAACAGGAGATGAACAATTTTTTGAAAAATATGAAAACTTTTTATTGAAGAGAGAAATAGTAGAAAATAATTGCAAGAAGCAATGGAAAGAATAAAATAGTTGGAAGAATTATTAAAAATATGTCAACAAAAGTATAGTGATATGGATGCAAGAATTAAAGAATTGGAGGAGAAGCTCTATAAATTTGAGCATGGGTTGAAATTGGAGGTATTAGCACACCTTTCTATGGTAGAAAAAAAAAAGAACCAGTATCCAAAGTCCCAATTCCTCATATCATGACCCCCACTAGGTCAACTATGGTGTCTTTGGGTATGGAGGTTTAGAGAAGAACACAAGAATTTTCCCAAGAAGAATGAGAATGGGAAAGAGAGAAAAATGAAATGATTTCCAATCACACCAAGGAATTAAAGAAACAAGAAATTGAAATAAAAAGGATCAAGGTGAAAACTGAAGAAATAACAGACAAAACTGCTCAATTATTGAAGTGTGGGCTACTTGCTAGAGTCTATGCCTTATTTCTGCAAGAACTTTTTTGGTGTTTTTAGTTTATCCAATTAATTAGTGATCTTCCTGTTGCAATGAAAAATAAATTCTTGTTTTTTAGAAAATTTTCATGATTCCACACCTAAAATGAAAGATAAACTTTGTGAATTCTACCTGCATAATTATATTCTTTCAAATGAAACTGCCTAGAATCCCTTGACTTTTGTAGATCTACAAATCAGTGCTTTGGCCTCGTATATCATAAATGAATAGCATAGGGGGAGAATTTTACAAGAATACCATGAAAATAAAAAATCTATTGCTTTAAAACTTAGGAAATAATCAGTGGATCCCAATGTATTCATACACCAATGGTTGGAACTTTTGGATTATAGAGGTGTGGGAAGGAAGATAATGAATATCAGAGAGTAGGATTATGTGAGAATGAAGAGATTATCTATAGGACCTATTAATCAAGCCTTCAAGTTTGTGTATAAAAAATGGGAAGAGATAACACCTAAGCTAAAGAGAAATGAGCCACACTCCCTTTATAATTTTGTAGCCATTGTTCAAAGATCTCATAAGTACATAGACATTCCAAGGGAAAATGGATTCAAATAGTTTCCACTCATCTCCCATCCACCTATACTCCTCTTTCTAGTACCACACTGGATAGGGAAGAAACATGGGGAGGAAGAAGCAACAAAGAATACAAGATTGGAAAAGCTCTCAAATAAAAAAGGCTATTATCTAAAGTAGAAAAAGGGAGTTGACATTGTAGCTGATTTCAAGGAGATAGCTCTATAGGATAATCTCCAGTCTTAAAAGTTTCTTGAGGACACAAAATACTTTAGTTGGGGGGAATGATGGTTCTAGATAATGGTTAGTTTTTCCTTCACCACTTTATGCTTTTATCAGTTCATTTGCTAAGTTTCACAAACATTTCTAAGACTTCATACATATTTCATATGCTTTTTATACACTTTGGCAAACCTAAATATGTGGAAATATAAATATGATATATTGACATATGCTTGTGTGGATGTATGAATGTTGATAATATTTAGTATCTTTTTATAGTCTAATTGTGATTATTAATGACGTGAATCCCTTGGTAGCAAAAATAACATCTTGTAGCCAAGAAGAATGTAGCCCAATGATGTGAATGCCTTGATAGAAAAAATAACATCTTGTAACCAAGAAGATTATAGCCCACAAAAACTAGATTTATAGCCCACAACAAAGGACTGTGGACAGTTGTAGGGGAGAAGCCCGAATAATTAGAAAATGACAATTGCAAAGGGAAGTGAAGGTGGCTATTGAATGGTTATCCATGAGTCATGAGAATGCACTTTTATCCACCAATAAGGAAATTGGAAGAAGAAGTTTATTCAAAATAGGAGTAACCCATGATGTGATAGTTTCCAGGAAATAGATCCCTACCATGGCGATTGATCGTTAGTGGTAGACTCCTAGTTTGATTTTTCTTCTTCAATTTCATATTTATGGTTTTCTATTTCAAATACTTGTCCTCTTCCTATCCTTGAGGGAGAGTGGACATATGCATTAACATTTTATTTTCAATCCTAGAATGAATAAGATACCTCTCTAGCCTATATATTGGGATCTTAGGTTGAGGAGAAGATCTAGTAGTAGTGATAATAGTGTGATTGTTTTTTCCAGTTAATAGTTAATTACTACTAGTTTTTTGTTATCAAGTTGCAATAGATATGTACTATTGAATGATAAACATTTTAGCGATTCTTATCAAATTATAAGAAGTATATTTTCCATGCAATAAAGGAGTTTAGTTTGATGCTATGATTTTTTGATCAAGTAGTACATATTTGATATCTTCTACGAGGGTTGCAACTCAAGCAAAGGCCACTTGAAGTATTGCCAACCCACCTTATTTTTTGTTACTAGATTAGATGCTACATTACTGAATTCATTTAAGATAGGTTTCCAATTATATGCATATGAAATTCATGAATAATATTCTATAACATTACATTGAGTTATTCTCTAGAGAATTTAGAAGTCATAAGTTAGAAGTTAGAAGTATTTGTCAGTTGCAAGTTCAAATTCAATATTAGCAATTATAGTATTGAGTAGTAAGTTCCTGCAACATAAGCAACAAATTTATTTTAATTCCCTTGTTTTGCAATTTCATGCTTTATTTCCTTTTCCAACTTTTACTATTTTCAGTACATGTGTGACCATCTATGTTCCATCGATATAGGGCATAGTAGGATCCTTGGATGCACATATAGTGCCAACATTATCAAAAGCTTACGAGCCTTGGTTGATAATTAAATGAAGCCTTTTATGAAGATTTGGTGAACTATCTAGTTAAGAACCCATCCTCTGAATTGTGCTTTCTTGCAAACACCAAGTTAATAAAAAAATAGAAAGGCCTTACAAAAATCAATTCCTCTCCTTCATCAACATTCCTCACTTGTTTAATATTTTTTGTTGCAGTAGATTGTCTTCAATTTCCTCTTGTAGTAGATCAAAATATTCAGTTTTTGGAGCATATGAGAGATCACAAACAATAATAAATTATTTTTATAATTATAAAATCTTCCTCTTTTGTTCTTTAGACCATAAAGATCACCAAACAATAGGTCTACCTTTATAAATTTCAATAGTATCAAGAAAATGAGGAACTTTAAAGTGAGGAGAATAAGGAACCATTTTAGTCTCCTGTATGAGTTTCTTCTCTCTAGTTTCCAACAACCTTATTTGTTCTTATTTAGTAGAAATATACCTTGTAAGCAATTCTTCATGCTAATTTATTTGGACCTTCATTTCTCTCCCATACCTTCATTGATCCTTCATCTTATTTGGTGAAGTTAGGTCTGATAGATAATCTCCTCCTTCTATAGGCTATGTTCCTAATCCCTATCAATAACCCCTAATTATTATTAGATGTTTGATAATAATTCTTTGATGCTCATATTTTCCAAGTTCATGTTTTATGGCTGATTAGGAGTATACACATGATAATTGGGAATAGGCCTCTTGAGTTTGATGATAGGAATGTGTAGATTTCCAAGAAGGCTGAGCAAGAGTAGGTGGGAGGAAAGTACTTGGAAAATGTCGATAACATATTTTACTAGGGATATTTGAAGTATAATAAACATTCCTAACTTGATATTTCTAGTGAGGAGGCATTAACTTTGTATTTTCATGGAATGAAGGAGAGAAACCATAGTATCTTGATATACTGAAGCATAAAGGGAAATTTTTTTAATAGTGCTTAAAAATAAGATAAAAGGTTAGCTCAATTAGAGAAGTTGGGACTTACCAAAAAAATCATCATGTGCTTGTATGATATCCAATGATTGCAACTATTAAGGAACACACCAATATTATTCACATAATAAATTAAGACTCATTAAACCTATCACACCCAACATGCCAAAAATTGTTGTCACATGAAATTGTACCCTATTGAGATAGTTTTATCATTCCAATAACACGATGGAACAAACCTAAAAGTGTGGGACCTTACAAATGAGGTCAGATCTTTGGAGAAGGTTGGATTCCTCTCTAATCTAGATGCAAAGGTGTTGATCCAACTCAACAATAGTAACCATTAAGTTGATATTATTCTATAAACTTGTAAGAGGAAAGGGAGAGAGAGAATATAGAAAATTAAAGGGGTGAATATACACCAAGATCAAAACATGTTTCTTCCCACCTTATATTTTTCTCAAAGAGTCAAAAAAATCACTAAAGAAGCTTTAACAATTCTTTGTTTTATCAATTTTAAAAGAAATAATGAAGGTTGAGGTCTAAAATGTCATAAAAGGGGTAGAGATTACCCACAATCATACAATGCATAAAATATGATAAGATCGTATTCATGTACAAAGGTATCAAACACTACATAGGATATAAGCACTAAGACAATGTAAAAAAGTGCTTGTTATCAACACATAGGCATGAAATCCAATTTTACAATTACATAATACAATGGTTACATAATTTTTCTATAGAAAACCCATGAAATAACATTTACAAAGAGGCTTAACAACCTTTTTATCTATCTACTAAGTGTAGGAGAGAGATAGGGTATATGAATGGGTAGGAAACCCTAGCTATAACCCAAAAAGTCATGTTTAGACATATGTCCACCCCAAAACTCAAGTTAAAAGAAGTAAAGAAATATCTTTAAATCCATTTCATTATTTCACATTGATGAATCTATGGATAAAAAATAGAAACCCCACAAAATTTGTTACAAAATCATGTCTAGGGATGTCCCTCTAACAAAAAAGTAGTCTACAATCAATAAATGAAGTATGGGTGCCACTTTTTCCACTTAAAAATTATAAAAAATATGTTTAAAATATTTTTTGTATCTCCTAAAAATTATATGTAATATTTGAGAGAATTGGTGCAGCATACATGACACGTTATGGGTTGAAAGACAAAAAATTGACAAGTGGTAGGATTTGGGGAGGTGGAAGGAACTTGGAACCAAGTATTTGATCCAAATGTCCTTGGGTGACCTAAAGTTTTGACAAGACCAAGTGAAGAAAGATGAGGTGGGGATAAGGGAAGGAAATTGGTACCAAGGACTTGGTCCCAATGTCCTTGGGGGACTTGAAGTTCGATAGGACCAAATGTCATTGAGGGACCTGAAGTTCTAACGAGATCAAATATCCTTGGGAAACTTAAGTTTTGATGAGACCAAGGGAAGAAAGAGGAAGTCGGGAAAAGGGAAGGAACTTGGAACTAAGGACTTGGTCCAAATATCCTTGGGGGACTTGAAGATTTTATGAGAACATAATTCTTTGGGAGACCCAAAGGGTTGACAAGATCAAGGGAAGAAAAGGGAAGTAGGAGAAAAGAGAGGAACTTGGAACTAAGGACTTGGTCCAAGTTTCCTTGGGGGATCCAAAGTTTTGACGGGGTCAAATGTCCTTGGGGAACAAATTTTTTGATGGGACCAAATGTCCTTGGGGACTTGAAGTTTTGATTGGACCAAGAGAAGAAAGGGGAGGCAAAAGGAACTTGGAACCAAGGACTTGGTCCAAATTTCCTGGGGTACCCAAAGTTCTAATAGGACCAGGGGAAGAAATGTAAGGAAGCTAAGGAAGCAGAACAGCTTCCTACACTAATTTTGAGAGGAGAATAATGCAAAAAATTTAAAGACCTTTAATAGTTACAAAAAATTAAACATAAATAGACATAAATATCATGCATACCACAACACGTGATTTACATGGGGAAAACCCTTTCTAGAGAAAAACCCCACACTCCAAAATTCACCCAATATATTATTTAGAAATCACAAAGATTATAGTATACTTGCAGAGCAAGCTTCTCATAGGAGTATCACCACTCAGAGATCCTGAGGCAACACAATTGCCATCAAAATCTCAGAATACATCACATTACACAACTGTAATACAATTCCCTCATAAAATAGGGTTGCCTTCTAGGAAAGTCAAGCTAATAAAATATCTAATTATCGATATGAGACATAATGATGAACGTTCCATATTTATAATAATAAAGGAAAAGATCTCGCTCAAAATTCCTTGTCGGAGGAAATTATTAATCTTTTAGAGGTTAGGGTTCATGAAAGTGATGACTCTTTGCCTTGGGTGTCAGATGGCTCTTGGGGTTTCTCCAAATCGAAGGTGGAAGAGATCCAGGGTTTTTTGAAAGCAGAAATAGATGCCATTTTTGCGGAACAATTAATGGTCTTCCTTGGGCTCACAAGCTCATTTCCAGAGTAGATACAAAGCCAAATTTGGAAGGGAAGACGGGATTGGATGCGCTTTGGATTTGGGTTTGGAAGAAATTAGAGGAGAATGTTTTTACCAAGGCAAGAGGCTACAACACTTTTAATGAATCACCTCATTTTGGAACAAGTGGGTTCAAAGGTTTTTGGTTTAGTGAATACTACTCTGGATACCTCCAGTGGTTCAGAGTCTAGGCATAAGGAGGACATTTCCTTAGAAGCACAGAAGGATCAATGTAACTGGGAGCACCCAGTAGAAGATATGGCTTTGGCAAACTATATTCAAGAGGATTCTGAGGCATATGCAGGTGATGATTCAATGATGGAGGATTAGTGTAATGAGTTGGATGATAAAGTCTTTAAGGATATCCCAATTTCTCCTATAATAAATCTAGATAATGCCTTTGAAGGAGTCCATGACATCGGTGGTAATTTGGATGATACAACATCGAAATCTGATTCAAAGGAGGATGGGGGGGAAGATGCTATTATGGGATTGCATGACAACATTGATATTGTTGAAAAAAGAACTATTGTTCAAACTGTAGCTCAAAATAATAAGGTGAAGCTAGGGGAAAAGAGGAGGAGAGGTCCAAAAACTAACAGAATGAGGCTAGAATTGGCAGGTAATGCTGCGGGTCAAAGCAAATTAAGGTCGGGGAAAGGCTATGCCTTCCCCCGACAGTCATGAAAATCCTATCTTGGAATGTCAGGGGCTACAATGCCTCTGACAAGATTCGTTTGATCAAATTATGTCTTGATCAAACGAGACCGGCCTTGTTGATGCTACAAGAAACAAAGGTAAAAGAATCAAATGCAACTCTTTTTTCAAGGTTCTTTGCTCGCTGGAATAGCACCCTTGTAGGGGCTGAAGGTGCTTCGGGTGGTCTAGGTATTCTTTGGAATGCTTGTGTGGTTGATGTCCTGGTGGTGAGACAGGAATTAAACTGGTAATGGCTAAAGGTGGAGTCTATTCAATTGAGAAACTCCTTTTTTATTCTTAATAATTACGTCCCTAATAATGTTGCTCAGAAGAAAGTATTATGGCAGGGCATTTCTATGCATTTCAATGCAAATTGTAGCAGCAAGTTCATCTTGGGTGGTGATTTTAATGCTATTCTACGTTCGTCTGATAAATCTGGGGGCGTTTGTTGGGCGGGGCAGAGTCAACAGGATTTTTGTGACTTTGTTTTAAACAATGGGTTGTGTGAAGTCCAGTTTAAGAGTGGTGATTATACTTGGAATAATAGAAGGAAACAATTTTTAAATATTGCAGAAAAATTAGATAGATTTTTCTTGGCTGGTGATTGGGCTTTTGTAAACTGGACGAGTGAGGCGAAGATTCTACCCATCTCTGGGTCGGATCATTATCCAATTTGTTTAAGGCTTCAGGAGGATTCAACCCCGGATAGGTGCCCTTTTAAGTTTGAATCAATGTGGTTTAGGGCTGATAATTTCAAAGAGTTGGTTAAGGACTAGTGGGTGAATGCTCCAAGTTGGTTTGGCTGTAAAGCGTTTATCTTTTTCAAAAAAATGCAATATGTTAAAGAGTGTTTGAAAGTGTGGAACCGAGAGTCTTTCAAAAACATTTTCAGAGAGAAGTTGTTGATTGAGGAAAATCTTAGGGACTTGCATGCTAAGGTCATTGAATTTGGGATGAGGGAGGTGGACTTTGATTTGGATAAAAATCTGAAGAAAGAATATTCTAAAGTCCTTTCGCGTGAAGAAATATTCTGGTGCCAGAAGTCTGGGGAAACATGGCTGAAAGATGGGGATAGGAACTCCAAATTCTTTCACAATTCTGTTAAGGTGCGTAGATCTTTCAATAAGATTTGGTCAATAAAGAATGGTATGGGGGAAATTCTTTCTAATGTGAATCAAATTAATTCGGAGGCATTCAAGTTTTTCTCAGGTGGTTTTAACTCAAAGGCTTCTGATTCGGGTTCAATGTCTAATTTATTGGATGTTATTCCTTGTTGTATTTCTGATATACAAAATGAGATGTTGATGGCGAAGGTCACTTGAAAGGAAGTGAAAAAGGCTTTATTTGGTCTAGGGGCGACAAAGCCCCAGAACCTTATGGTTTCCCTGCTATTTTCTTTCAAAGATTCTGGGATATTTTTGGTAATGATATCAAGGAGGTAGTTGAAGAATCCAGGAAAAATGGGTTGATTCTTAAGGAGTTAAATAACACATTCATAGCTCTAATCCCCTAAAAATCTAAGGTTAATACTTTTGAGGACTTTTATCCTATTTCTTTATGCAATACGATCTATAAAGTGATTGCAAAGGTAATTGCTAACAGGTTAAAGATGGTTTTGAAATTTGTAATTTTTGTTGAACAGAGTGGCTTTTCTCCAAATCGGTCAATTTTTGAAGGGGTTATTGTAGCTCATGAAGCCATACATTCAGTGCAAATGGAAAAATTTGAGAAGATTTTGGTCAAGTTGGATATAAGGAGAGCTTATGATAAGGTTGATAGGGGCTTTCTGCTGAAAGTTCTTGAGAAGTTTGGTTTTGGGGCAACTCGGTGGGCATGGGTGGAAAGCTGTATTAGTACACCGTGGTTTTCGGTGTTGGTTAATGGTAGTCATCAGGGTTTTTTTGATTCTTGCAAGGGGCTTAGGCAAGGAGATCCATTGTTACCCTTTCTTTTTATTATTCTAGCAGGGGTTTTGAGCAGATTGATTTCTCAAAAGCGTAGTGAAGGTCTATGGAAAGGTATTAAGGTGGCAGAGGGGGTTGAAGCTATTTCACACTTGCAGTTTGCTGATGACACTTTTTTATTGGGAGATGCTTCTTTGAGAGAAGCCCGGGTGATGAAGAACACACTTGATAAGTATGGTTTGGCTTCAGGCTAGTGCATTAATTGGAGAAAATATGAAAATTTCTTTTTTAATACCCCTCTCCAATGTCAAATTGATATTAGTCGGATTCTTGTTATGAAGATTGGTTCGCTGCCAAGTAAATATTTAGGTATCCCTTTGTTTGGAGGGGTGAATAAATCGTGTTTATGGAAGGACCTTGTGGACTCTTGTTTGAAGCGAATGGATGGCTGGAAGAGTAAATGGCTTACCTCTACTGGTAGAATTATTTTACTAAAATCGGCAATCTCTGCCATCCCCTTTTATTCTATGATGTGCCTGAAAATCCCAAAGAAAATTTTGAATTCTATAGAGCACCATATGAGAATTTTTTTTTGGAATGGGGCAAATGATGATGATAAAATTCCACTGTTGGCTTGGGATAAGATTTTTAAGGCTAAGGTTAATGGTGGTGCTGGTCTGAGGAACTGGCAGTTGCTTAATGAAGCTCTTGGGGCGAAGCTTGTGTGGAATCTTTATGCAAATCCTGATCTTTTATGGGTAAAAATTCTAAAGGCAAAATATCTTGATTCAAATGAGGATCATAGAATTTTCACAATTCGCAATCCTCCTACAGGTTCTGGGATTTGAAATTTTATTGTGTCTTGTAGACCCATGATTCTTAATCATCTTACGTGGCAAATTGGCAATGGGGCGAAAGCTAATTTCTGGGAGGATCCTTGGGATGGTTTACCAAACATTGGTGAAGGGCCTAATTTAGTAACACTTAAATAGTACTTCTCCCAAAAATGGGGTATGAAGGTTGGAGATTACTTGACTTTAAAGCAGGGACCTTTGGGTAATGAATGGGTATGGAAGGATGTAGTGGGCGATGGTCTTTCTGAGGTGCAAATCCAGAGTATCCAAAGGCTATTGCAAGGAAGGAAGGTATTTATCTCAAGGGGTGAAGATAAATTGATATGGTGTGGATCTTCTACAGGTTCTTATTCGGTTAAGATTGGCTATCAACTCCTGGATTCTTTGGAGAGGGAGGTTTTTTGGGAAAAAGACTTATGTTTGAATAAGCATGTTCTTCCAAAAGTAGGAACTTTCGCTTGGTTAGCTGTTAAGGGCAGAATTTTGACTGGTGATAGACGAAAACGTTTAGGTTTTGCTAGCCCATCTAAATGTGTTTTATGTGACAGGGTTGAGAAGTCGGTTGATCATATGTTAGTTCAGTGTGAAATGGCTTCAAAGTGCTGGGATCATGTGCGACACAAGTTGGGTTGGCATGGTCCTATGCAAAGGACAGTGCGTGAAGTTTTTGAAAGTTGGCCATGTAAGATGCAAAGTTCTTTTTTATCCAGTATTTGGGTGGTGACGCCCTCCTTGGTGATTTGGGAGCTATGGAAAGAAAGAAATAGGCATATATTTGTAGAGAAAAGAGAACCTTTACAAAGAGTGTTATGGTGAATTGATCATGACATTGAAGAGGTTGTGAGCAGTGCAGTCTCTGGGCCTCAGTATCAGCACCTCCCTTTCTCTATGGTGGATAGACGGATACAAAGGGTTTGGCCTAGAATCAGAATCAAATCTTGGCTGGGTTCAGTTAAAGTAATGTCTGATTGTGAGACTAATGCTAAGGTGAGTTGGGTTAAGTCGGTGAACGGGTGGGTAAAAGCAAATTTTGATGGGGTAGCCAAAAGTAATCCTGGCCCATCTGGTGTAGGTGTGATTCTTAGGGATCATCTTGGAAATACAATCGTCGTTGCAGAAAAAAAGCTTGAAGATGGTACGAACAATTTAGCGGAAGTTAAAGCTACTCTTATGGTGGTAAAACTGGCAAAACAGTTTGGTATTAAGAAATTGCATTTAGAAGGAGACTCTTTAATTATAATCCAAGCCATTAAATTAGGGGAATCAAAGGCTTGGAATCTTCAGAATTATGTCAAATCTGTTGTACAAGTACTGGAAACCTTCAATGATTTTATGGTTAGTCATATAAAAAGAGATGGGAATAAGGAGGCGGATATTCTTTCTAAGTGGGCTATGTCCTTTGAGGAAGTTGAAAAATTGACCGTTGAGGATTTTAGAAGTATTTACATTCTTTGATTTTTGTGGTGGCGAGGCTTTTGTTTTCAAATGAAGGGTGGATATGGCGTAAATTTGACCGTTGAGGATTTTAGGAGTATTTATGTTCTTTGTTTTTATGAGGTGGTGGGGTTTTGTTTTCTTTTAAATGGTGGATGTGAAGTTTTGACTTTTGTTTGTGATGTTGGGCGTGGATGGTAGCTCTTTATGTTGCGGGTGGCTTTTAGGAACTTGTGTTCTCAAGGACTATAAGTATTAATTGTTCCTTCAAGTGGCAGTCCGATAAATGGTGACGAGGTCGATAAAGGGTACAACCTGTTGGCAAAGGATGGGGTGGATAGAATGGACATATGGCATTTAAGGCGGGCATGATGTGCTTCTCATTCTCCACCATGTAGTTTGCATTATGTACTAATTGTCTTTTTAGTGTTTATTTGTAGTCGGTGGAAGTACCGGGTATTGAGTTGCAAGTTTTCCGATTATTAAATGGAGTTAAATTGAAAGAATGGATTCATAATTTTCAAAGAGCTATTGCGGCGGTCTAGTGCGATTTGTCTACAGATGGAGGAAATGTGGGGATTTTCTACAAAAGTGTAGTAGAAAGGATTTTTTGGACCTCCCACAATGAAGCGTTTGAAACAGGTGCTCAAAGTTCACCGAATTGACGTAGTGGAAGCGGTAGTTGGGGTTTTAGGCCCACATTTCATGGAAACATCGCATAGGGGGCACCTAAATACTGATATAGCTTCTATGGTTTTTGCATGGGCAATAGAGCTGGGTGAGGATGTTAAGGAAACCAAATGGGTATTGCTCAAGCTTTTTGATGGAGCGTTATTAGGGAAATTGGAATCATTCATGGAGTGGGCTATTCCAGGGGTTGGTTTTGATGTTTCAAAGGGTATTGAAGATATGGATGAGGCCACAGAAGAAGGCTTGATACTGTTTATCAGGTGGAGACGACGAATGGATAAAGAAGTGTATAAACAAACAGTTTCTGTAGCTTGGGAAAAGCTGAAAACAGAGCTTCATCGATCGACTGTGGCATTACGCCAGGTGAACGTAAGGGTGCCATGTCAGTTTCCTCGGAAGAAGTAGGGTTTACGAAGGAGACGTCGTCGAGGTGGGATTGCTTCTGGAAGTGTGGTATAAAGAAAAATCTTCAAAGTTTTTTTGTTAATGTGGTTAAAAATGGGAGATAAAGCTATGGTGTGATAGAAGCGTGGATTTTGGTGTAGACCGATGCGAGCGGAGGGCGATGAATTGTGAACAGATTGTATAGCTTCAGGCTTCAGGTGGTGCTTGAAATGGTTTTTTGGGTTTGACGCGATGGTATTTTTTGATGTGGATAGCTGGTGGCGGTTCTCACTGGAATTCAACAGGATGGGCGGTGTCATGGTGGCGAGGACAACATAGCTCAGGATTAACTTCCTTTTTTGATGTAAGGGTTTAATGGGTTTCAATGTCTTTATGTGCTTAGGGGAGCTTTTTTAATGGTTTATGTTCGTTGTATAGCCTAGGGGGTTTTCTTCTTAAAGCTATATTGTAATTTTCCTTTCTTTTTAATAAATTATCAACTTTTACCAATCAAAAAAAAAAATAAATTTTATAAAAATTTGGCTTTCAGGGGTTGTTGCCCCAGAGGCCCTCACGGGGAACATTTCCCCACTGGACCCCCAATCGGGGGGATGATCCCCCCAGACCCCTATTGAGGGAGGATCCCCCCACACCCCCCATCATCATCGGCTGAATAATACCTTATGTATTAGTAGTAACATATGTAATTGCAAGGTTGAGACACATTTTCTCAACAATATCCCACTTGTTGAAAACCTTGGAAGGACAACATAAGGGTTTCATCATCATCTCTTAATTTCTAGGGGCCAAAAGGCCCATAGTCTTTGTACACCATTTGAATTTCTCTGTGCTCACATGCTTAGTTAAAGAATCAACAACATTCATCAAATTCTCTACCTTAACCAGCTTCATCCTGCCATCTTTGACCATATCTCTAACAAAATGATATTTTACATCAATTTGTTTGGTCTTGGCATGAAATTTTGGGTTCCTAGTTGGACATATCACACTCTAACTATTGCAATAAATAACCACTGCACCTTATTTTATTCCAATATCTAAACACAGTCTCTTGAGTAGCTATCACTTTGCTTCAGTAGTGACAAAGCAACCACAACCTGTCACTTATTCATTAGCAAGTACCACCAAATAAAGTAAACTCATAAGCATTGGTGGATCTTCTGCTATCAACATCATTTGCCTAGTCTGAATCCACATAACCATGAATATCAAGGGAAATCTCATCTTCGATCATATTACTATGATAATTGTTGTGCCTATAGCACACACGCCCTATTTGGAATGGGGACCCTCTTTTTTTGCTTTGCTGGGTCATTTTTGTCGCTGCCTTGTTTTGCGTCCCCCCTATTTTGCATCTTAAGTGGTCAATGAGTCTTAGAGGAATCATCTTGAGTTGACCATATTTTTCTGCCCTCAAATTTTCAAGGCCTTAGTCCTTTGTGGGTTTTCCTTAGTATTTTCCTTTAATCCTTAGAGTTTCCATCTTTGGAACAATGCGGGTCCGCCCCTGCGAGCCGCCCTACGCGGGTTTCCCTTGTTTCTTGGCTATTTTGAACGACTTTCTCTTGACGTCCTCTCGCCTTGCGAGACCCGCAACCTAGTTCGCTCTTTTCACTGTCGGTCGCCTGAACGACTAACTCCTGATTGTCATCCTCCTAGTGGACTCCATCATTCCTGCTGCTATTTTCAAACTGACTGCTCACCAACCCTTAGTGCAGTTGTACCCGCATTTATGAGGGGAATTAAATGCTCAAAAGTTTATAAATAACCCATCTTGAGCTATCATTTTTGATTGTTAAGAGTTCAGAATTGAGTTAGAGAGCCCACCCCAATGTCATCGTCATGCTTGCCGAGTTCATCCATTGATTCAAAGCCTTTGCCAGCTATTTGTTCATCCATTTTCATCGAGCTTCGTAGGTTAGTCGTCTGTCACATACCCTATTTTGAGTTTTCCTTGAAATGCTATACAATTTGATAAAACCTTCAAAAGAAAGCTTAAAATCAACTAGGGTAAACTTTTGGTGAACAAACCCATAAGTTGAAATTCTGATAATCTTTGAAATTCATCTGTGGGTCGTGTGCGGGACTTGAGGTCCCCGTGGTTGTTCCTCAACCAAAGCATCCATGCCCTGCAACCTAGCGACCACTGTCACCTTCCTTTGACAATGCTTAAACTTTAAACGACAAACACCCTTATTGGGCCAGCCCTCATGAGAGGCCCCCTCATCTTGGCCATCTTAAACTTGGATAAAATTCACAAGCTTAAAATGGAGAGCCTTCAACCCCTCTCAGGTCCACAAGCGTAGGCCTCCACCTGTGGAATGCCCCTTGAGCCACCTCATTCCAAAATGGCCATCTGACCGCATCCTCCAAGCAAGTGGATCTCGCCCCAATCATTGCAAATCAAACCTAATTGAACCAAACTATTGAAGTCCTGACCCATTGCAAGTTGAATCCTGCGGGCTTCCATCTATGAGATTCTATCCTGGCTCTACTATTTTCAATGACCCTTGTGACCTGTCTGTCTTCCTATCGGGCCCCACCTTCACGGTTGCCGCTTGAGCTTAAAACAAAGCAATCTACCCCCCCTTTGTGGACCGTCCTTTGAGGGTTTTCGCTAACCTTTAGCCTCTGAATAAATGGATAACTCAAAGTGGTGAAAGGGTGATGCCTTTCCGATGACTGAGCCATGACCTTTCCTTTGCTATCTGATTTCCTTTGCACCCTAAATGACCAAGTTTGAGTTTCCCTGCAGGCCGTTGTAATCTATTCACTGCTTCAAAAGGACCTTTACACGCCAACCTTCTGCACTGCAAGTTCTGAACCCATTGCATTCGTCCGAACTCAAAATGAAAATAGACAAGTGCCAAACCATAGGTGGACTACCTCCTGCGGGCGACCATTTGCGGACTTCCGTCTAGCTCCCACCATTCCAAAACATTCACAAACCTCTGTTGGTCTGCTATGTGGGGCTCGACTCTACCATCTCTCTCTAACTGCTCGGTAACAAGTAAGAAATCCAAAGCTCCATGCGGACCCGATCAGGTGAGCCTTCTCTCACAGACTTTTGTCTCATTGTCACCACTCCAAATGGCTGACACCCAACGCCGTCCCACATCTCTTGACCTACATTCTTTCAGGCCTCTTGAACTTCAAAAGCAAAGTACCACCATCTCCTGAGACCGCGGGTCCCGCATGGCAGAATACTGCATGCAAAACAACACCTTGTCAATATCGTTTCAACGACAAAGCCTCAAACAACTAAGCTACTCCCTACACCCACATGACTAAAAGGTGAACTTAACCCCTCCAAATATTCAAAGTAATTTCGACCCACGTGCTAGAATAGAATGACCTCCTTGGTGGACCCCATTTCATGACCAAATCTTGATACAGGTTGGGACAGGCAGGCCGACATGCCCTGATTGTCATCCCATTTGCAGTTGCCTTTAGAACGGCTGCCAACACAGGGAAGTCCACACCCTTGGGACCACATTGCCATAACTTCCCTAAACGAACATCTAACAATGATCCAAGATAAATGATGAAATCCTTGAATGATAAATTATCTGATCTAACATCATTTTGCAGGTTTTTGGCTAAGGTGCTTTCTGTTTTATGCTTGAATGTGTTTGTTGCCCCTTCAATTGTAGAATATATGGAACTAGCTACAACACCTTCAGGGGCGGCCGTGGAAAAAGAAAAGGGAAAAAAAGCTGCCAAGGCACCCAGGGGAAAAGAAGACAAAGACCAAATGAAGTACAAGTTCCAAGGGGAATCCCTCAACTCTAAGGTCACCATAGATTGGAGGGAGATCTCATATACAAATCTAGGACATATAGACATCAATGAGTTCAAGGAAAGGGTTTGAATCAACCCCACGATAGAAATTCCAAGAAAATCAGAAGCAGTGGCTTGGCCAAGCCTGCCGGTTTCCTATCCACTCTCATTTCTCCCAAGCTTGTGATGGCCTGTAGGGAGGCATATCAGGAGGACACGAGAAGAATTATAGATAGGGATGGGAATATATTAGCTGATCTATCTGCCAAGTCAATAGGAAAGACCTTCGGTGAAATAGAAGAAACATCCAAAGAATATGCCAAGGAGATGTGGGATTCTGATCCCCTTAAGTGCAAGAAGATTATCAACCAATACTAACTCAAGGAGAAGAGGGGTGGTGCAAATAAAGTACCCCAAGAGCTCTTCTAATTACCATGATTTGGTAACCCTATTGAGTAGGGTTATGGGCCTTCCAACTACAACCTTCTTTTAGGAATGGATGCTATACTTTGTAGAGGAAATAATTCGAGGGGAAACCAAATTCTATTGGGTAGGGATGATCAGCTAGTGCATGCACAAGAAATTTGTGGCAGTGAAGAAGACTTCACAATTTTATATGACATCATACCTGGTCTATTTACTTGCCTACCATGCCCAATACAGGGGGCTATTCGTAGCACCAAATCCAGCTCCAGGTAGGAATTGAAGGTCTATGACAAGTATCCCCAACTTCAATTCTGGAACTTTAAGAAAGACTATTGCAAAGTCAATGATGCCTTCATAGGCCATATTATCAGAATGCTTGGAGGTGACTTTGAAAGGAGGGTCTCACATAGTGCTAATGCTTTCCTTCACCGGTTCGACTTTCTGTTCATACAATTTCCAAAGTTTACCTACATTCAAGCTGAAGGTTTCTCAGAGAAACCATATGAGCTTCCCCGGTACCCAAATGACTGGTTGATACTACTTGAACTCTCTCAGCAGCTACAACAGGAACACACCCTCTGAAGTGACAAACATAGAGCGGGGATTCCCTATCCCCTCTCCTTGAGCCAAAGAATGTATGAACTCCACACATCCCAATGTTTTGATAAAGAACTTATGGAATATAACCTGGAGCTCAAAACTGCCCAGCCATGGATGGATCCATACGACAAGCTCAGGAAGATGGTCGGGATTGAACACACCCACATACATAATGTTGAAGACTTTTGGGCCAACTGTAGGGATGAGAAAGAAGTGCGAATGAGGCACTACATTTGCATGACGATGTACTTTTTCAAGAAGGTCAACTTGTTCCCTATGCTAGATCAAATAGTGGAGGATGAAAATACAGTGATTGATCCTCGATACAATGCAGTTGCCAATCTCTCGCTTGTATTAATTAACTGGGATGAAGGAGAGGTCAATGAACTCGATATTATGATGAAGCCAATTGAGGCGAGAACCAAATAATGGATTGAAAGACATATCGCCCAATTGAAGCTATAGGGAGCCACTTTGACCTATGGTGAGCTTGAAGATGATCTAGGAAGCGAGACTAAAAGTGCCTCTACTGCTACTGCCCCGATGGGAGAAACTTCAAAATCTCCTCCCACTACATGATCAAGGAAGAGAAAAGAGATGGCTAAATGATAGCCTAAGCCTAGGGTATACTCAAGGAAGGCCTCGAAAGGTGAACCTTCCAAGAAATCAAAGACATCTGGTAGTTTCACAGAGATTCCCACCATCCAGGAGGACCCGCTCCATGAAGGAGAAGAACAAGAGGTCAAGCAGCCAAAATCCCCACCTGCTTCCTCCACTCTCATAGTCACCACTGCTATCGTTGCCACTACTATTTCCCTTCCACCTACTTCTCAAGTGATGGTTGCCACTTCTCTGCCCATGGTGGATATCTCGGTCCACCTTGTTTCCACCCTACCTACTACACAGGTAATGGTGATAGATTATTCCTCTACCAACACCTCTCTGCTTTCTTCTTTATCCATGTCTCCATCCACCTCTCTTCTACTTACCACTGCAATGACAACTACAATGCCTACCCTATCACTTCTGGAAGCCTATGCTAGGCACATGAAAAAAATTCCAATGAAGCTCTCTGGGGTATTCGTGAACCCTGATGTGCAAGCTTCCCTAGAAAAAAATGTTGTTGGCCTTCCTGTCCCTATGCCTCCATTGAACCACTAGAAATGAAGGCAATAATGCAGATATCAATAGAATTGGAAAGGTGAGAAAGGGAAGCTACTAAGGAGATGGAAGAAGAAGCAGACAATTACCATGAGCACCCTGAATACCAACATCTAGTGATTGATAAAGTGGTGCGTGAAGGAGAAGAAATAGGATCCTTCAGGGAGGGTGAAGAAGATGTTGGCACCAAGTACATCATGGAGACATATGACCAGGAGCTAGAAGAAGAGTTGGCTTAGAAACTCAAGGATGTCAAAGAGGAGGAAGAGAAACAACCTCTTGAGGAAGAAAATGAATCAAATGAGAAAATGAAAGAGGACACATAGCCTCTAGTAGGGGAGCAAGATAAAAGCCCCAAGCATGATGAATAAATTCCTCCTCTATGTGAGGATGAAGAAAAAGAAGAGGATAGGCCTGAGGAAGAGGCTGAAACAAAGAAAATCCCATAAGTAGAGCATCATGAAGAACATGGGCAACAAGAAGAAGAAAAGGAGAAAACCTTTGAGGAAGAAGACAGCCCCAGGGAACATACAACCACCGAATCCCTAGGAAAAGAAACAAAGTTCATTCGGTATTCTAACGAGGAAGAGGAAGAAAAGATAGAACAAGAGGCTCCTGGAAACAAAGAGATTGAAATCTGGCACACCCAAGAAGAAGGTGATCATGAATCATCGAAAGGGGAATCTTAGATGCCTGAATGGCTCAAAAAGCAATTGGAAAAGAAAACCTTGACCCCAAGGGATCTGAAGGCAAGACTCGAAGCCATCCTAGCTCGAGCACAAATAAGTACAAAGAAAGTGAAGAAGCCAAAAGTCATATCTCATCTAACAATGGATGCATCAAGATCCAAAACTGTACAAATAGCCACTCCAGTTATTGGGGAAGAGGGGGTAAGCTATAATATTTCTACTCTTGATTTGGGAACAACAAGGGAGAAAAAGATTGACCATGTCCAGGGATTTGTTGCCACAATTGTACATCAGATGCATAAAGATAAGACCTCTAAGGAGGAAATGAAAGCATAAGTTGCAGACTTGACAACCTACATTCAACAATGGTCATCGGAAGAGGAACTTCCCACCATGTCATCAACACCACCGCAATTGTTGTCCAAGGACCACATTGATAAGTTGGAGAGAAGAAAGAATTGGACAAAGGCCATGGAGGACTGGTTCCAATAGGTCCTCTACAATGGAAATATGGGCATAGGCTGCACTGTCAGGACAACCAACAAATTCCTAGAAGTACAAAAGATACTCGAGGGAATAAAGAAATTCTACACTGACTTTCCAAAGTTATATAGGATCACATATCCCAAAATTGAGGCTATCCTCAAGATACCTAAGAAATCCTGGGAAAAGGAGCTTGCTTTGGTAGAAGGTGACCACTAGCTTGTGGAGACATGGAAGTTGGGATTGGACCATAGAAAATAAATGTTGGAATGAGTGCTCCATGAGGTGGAGCTAGATATTGATTGGGTCAAGGAAATCAGGGCAGCCTATGAAGAATATCTAAGGTTGATGACAAATTTTGATATTCCTGCCGTCGAACTAAACCCAGAGAAAATAAAGCCATACTTCCATAAAAAGATGGAGAATGGGACCACAGATGTGCTTACACCAAATTTTATGGGTTTCGCTGCATGAGCCTTCACCCAATCTAAATAGGTGATAAGGAATGCACAAAAGTATGACAAGGATTGGGATGAGCTTATGAGAAAATCCAAGAAATTGAACTTCCAGGTGCTTCAATCAGACATATTGGAGTGGAACAAGCTCCAGGAATTGATCGAAAAGTTTGTGGAATACGCCACTGCAAAGAAGAATGAAGGAAATCCCATGATTGATGATGAGTTCCTAACCAAGTAGCTACAACAAAAGGAAATCAACTAGAAGACAAAGAGCTATAATGCTACCACATGAGGACAAAATAGACTAAATGGAAAAATGTAATTTTAAATTGCAATATATTTGGGGGTAGGTGAAACCCTAATTTGTAGTGAATCTTGGCCACACAATGAGATTAAATATTAGCCATTCTTTGGACACTATAAATAGGGGGTCTCCTCTCATTTTCAAGAGAGAGTTGAGTTGTTGTAAAGACATGTTGCTGGAATTTTAATAGAAATTCATTGATTTGGTGGATTCTTGAGTTCCAACTTTATATTGCATGATTCTTCTTCTTAGAGTTAGTGAATTTGAGTAAATTAACTTTTTTGTTCTATATGTTTTAGCTTGATTTAGTAGTTTAGTTAATGTTGTTCATTGGTTTTGAAGAATTTTGTTGTGTTGATGCCCTTCCTTGTTCATGCTTTTTATTGTTTATTGCTGATAAATTATAGTGTAAAGCTAGTCTGGACATTATATGAATGTTGCACTTAAGTTCTATCTCTTGTTCATGCTTTATGGTGAATGAAAGGTTGAAAACCTATAGACCTTAGAATATTGCACATGTTTCATGAGACTGTAATTTGATTTGGTTAAGTGGAACTTTGTTTTGGGAAGGTTGTCCACTGTAGGGTCCTCCATTATCACTATTCATTAGTAGTTTTAGGTCTAGGAGCTTCCTCTCTTCTCTGCCCCTTTTTCCTTTTTTTAGTGACTTTGAACAAGGTTCATTGCACATTGTAAAGCCAAATATGAAGTTGAAATAAGAGTTCTAGATTGCTGTTTGAACCTACAACAATTGTGCAATCACTTTATCATTTTAATAACTCCATTGGAAGAACCAATTCTCCTCCAGCTTAACTTACGTAAGTCTGCCCTATGATTACTAGCAAGATCACATCAAAACAACTGAGACATTCTAAGGAAGTCATGACCTAACACCCGAGAGACCTTGGGGTAATTTTCAGCAACTTGTTGTTGGAGATTTCCTTTCAAGAGAGGTGATGCACCTATGCATTGCCTGTGTTGAGAAGTGCATAAAAACACATCAACAATAACATAAGGAATAATCTGAGGTACCGTGCAAATATTTGAAGACTCTTTTAACTGCATCCCAATGAACTCTACGAGGATTAGACATATATCTAGAAAGAACTCCCACTACATGGGAAATGTCTGGTCTTGTATAGACCATAGCATACATCAAACTTCCAACTGCACTCTGGTAAGGCAATCTGCTCATGTATTCCATCTTTGATGTAGACATTGGACAATCTAAAATAGATAACTTTGTTCTAGCTGAAACAAGAACACACAATGGTTTACAATCCTACATATCAAACCTCTATAAAATTGAATTGACATACTTACTTTGGCCAAGCCATAACTTTCTATTCACTCTATCTCTTTTAAATTTCATCCCAAGAATGTGTTTAGTTGCACCAAGATTTTTCATTTCAAATTTAGCAGCAAGTTGAGATTTCAATTTTGAAATTATACCTTTCCCTTTACCAATAAATAACATATCATCAACATATAATGCAATAAACAAAAAATGATCACCATCAGTTTTATAATAAACACAATGATTTGATTTAGAATGCTCAAATCCCAAACTCAACACTTATGTATCAAATTTTGGTACCACATCCTAGGACTGTGTTTTAAGCCATACAAAGATTTCTTTAATTTCTAAACCAATTTACTTTTACCTTTTACCACGTAGTGCTCTAGCTATGTCATATAAATATCCTCCTCCAAATCACCATGAAGGAAGAAATTTTGCATCCATTTTCTCAACCTCTAAATCATAACAACAACAATAGAAAGCAAAAATCTAATGGATTCATTTTTTCAATAGGAGAAAATATCTCCATAATCAACACCTCAACTTGAGAGTAACCTTTTTAACCAACCTTGCTTTGTTTTTCAATACCTCCATCTAAACAATATTTTTCTTGAACACCCATTTGCAACCAAGAGGTTTTCATCCTTTAGGAAATGGTACAAGATCCCATGTATCATTCTTTTCCAAAGCTGTCATTTCTTCATCCATAACAATCTTCCAAGATTCTATATCATTTATACCTAATGCCTCTTCTACTGATCTGGGTTCATCCATGTTAGTATTCAAAGAAAAAATACATCTCCAATCATCAGGTGAATACCTTTCAGGTGGTTGTCTATGCCTTGTAGACCTATGAACAAGATGAGTTGGAGGTTCTTCCTCCTCTTCCGAAGATTCAAAGCTAGATGAGCTCTCCTCAACTTCTTGTCTATCCATGGGCCTTGATTCAACTTTCTCAGGTGTAGAAGGAAATTGAATCATATCTTCCCATTTACTTTGTTCTGGCTGCAATGTAACAAAAGAAGGCTTAGTTTCTCTAAAAATAACACTTCTACTATGTATTACCTTTTGTGCAACATGATCCTAAAGCTTGCATCCTTTCACACCATAACTGTATCTGATGAAGCTACATTTCACATCCTTGTTCTCCAAATTTGTTCACTTCTCCTTTGGCACATGTGCATATTTCTCACAACCAAAAAATCTAAGATTTATTAATGAAGGCTTATGACCCGACCATGCCTCTATATGTGTCTTATCAACAAGAGCTGATGTAGGAGACCTATTAATAAAGTAACAAATAGTGGCAACAACTTCAACCCAAAACCTTTGTTCTAGATTAGCACCACTCAACATACTCCTAGCCTTCTCCATTAGTGTCCTATTCATTCTTTTTGCACCTCCATTATGTTGTGGAGAATATGGATTTTTCTTTTGTCTATGAATACCATAATCTTTATAGAATCTATAAAAATCATTAGAGTGAAATTCACCACTATTATCAATCCCCAAATATTTTATTTTCTTTCCAGTCTACAACTCAACCATTGCTTTAAATTATTTAAATCGACTGAAAACTTCATATTTACTCTATAGAAAATATACCCATGTCCTTCTACTATAAACATCAATAAATGAAACATAATATGTGGATTTACCAATTGAAGGAACATATACAAGACTAAACACATTAGAATGAATAAGATCTAATAAACCACAAGATTTATAAGAACTCGAGTAAAATTGAACATAGTTTTGTTTTCCATAAATGCAATGCTCATAGAAATCAAATTCAAGATTACAATCAGACAAACCTTCAATGAGGTTTTTATTTTTCAAGGTCCTTAGACCCTTTTCTCCAATGTGGCCAAGTCTTTGGTGCCATAACATAGTTTTCTCTGCAAGTAACTTTGATTCAGAAGAAAGAGCACCCTTGGGTATCCAAAAGCCATGACCATCTGTTGAAGGTAAAACCATCACTTCTTCCACATACTTTCTTTTCATAGAAGTACTATTGCACTCAACATTGCATGCATCAAGCTTATACAATGTGCCATATCTGATACTTCTAGCAATCACCATAGCACCTTTGACCATCTTGCATCCTGCATTAGAAAATACTACCTACACACCTGCATCTATTAGTTTTCTCATATATAACAAATTTCATGCTAAACCAAGGATACACAACACACTATTAATCCTTCTTATTCTACCATTAGGAAACCTGATTTTATATTTACCATGACCAAAAATTTCTAAATGAGAATCATCACCTAATTACACCTTAACTCCATCAAATTATTCATATTCAAAAAACCAATCTTTATTAAAGGTCATATGGAAAGATGCACCTAAGTCAATTAACCATGCATCATTACCTACACGAGTTGCCAAAGCTGCAATGAATGCATCACCATCATCCTTATCAAACTCAAAATTATATTAAAATTTCTTCTTTTTCTTCTTATTTTCTTCTTTGCAGTCCTTATGAACATGTCTAGGCTTACCAAAGTTCTAGTAAATAACTTTGGACTTTCCAGGAGACTTAGATCTCCCCTTGGACTTAGATTTGTCACACTTCTCATTCTTCTTGACTTTTTCCTTAGGTCTTCCATGAACATTCAGGTCTTCCTTGGCACTAATGAATACCTTCCTCCTCATCTCTTCAGAAAGAAAAAAACCCAAAACATCTTCAATCTTCAATATAACATAAATATTCCCAATAGCCATAACAAGAGAATCCCATGAATCAGGAAAAGAACAAAGTAGGATCTAACATTTTCTTTCCTCATCCATTTTGACACCAATTGATACCAACTAAGCCACCAACATATTGAATGATTCTAGGTGGTATGTAATTCATCAACCCTCTTCCATTCTCAAGATACAATTTCTTCCTCAAGAAAATATTGTTCATCGTTTTGGATTAATACATCTCACCAAGCTTCTTCCATAGTCTCTGTGTAGAGGTATCTTCATGGAAATTGATTAGAAAAAATTATTCCAAGCACAATTTGATTAGACCCTTGGCTTTACAATCCATAACATCATATTGAGTAGCTTGAGTAGGATTTGCAGCCCTTGAAACATTTTCATCAACATCCCACAGATCTCAATCTATCAATAAATCCTCCATCTTCAACTTCCACATTTCAAAATTATTTCCAAAAATATTCTCCATCTCTATTCTCCCTAATGAACTCACCATCTAATAATTCCTGCAACGAGGTCACAAAGTGTCTTTTTCACAAGATCCCACTTAAATCTGGATTAGTTCAAAAAACCCAACAACCCACAACTGAAACCAAAGGTGATTAGACTCTAATACCACTTGTAAGGAAGCTAAGGTAGTGGAAAAAAAATGTACACTAATCTTGAGAGGAGAATAATGCAAAACATGTACAAACCTTTAACAGTTACAAAAACTTAAAAAAAAATAGATATAGATATTATGCATACCACAACATAATGATTTACGTGGGGAAAACCATTTTAGAAGAAAAACCCCACTCCAAAATCCACCCAATATATTATTCAAAAATCACAAAGATTATAATATACTTGTAGAGAAAGATTCTCACATTCGTAATACAATGCCCTCATAAAATAGGGTTGCCTTTAGGGAAAGTCAAGCTAATAAAATATCGACTGTCAAATATGAGACATAATGATGAATAGTCCATATTTACAATAATAAAGTGTATAAAAAATTTTCCTTCAGGGGGCACTGCTCACGAGCCCCCGTCAGAGCCCGTTGCCCCCTCGATCCCTAGCTAGAGGGATGATCCCCCTAGATCCCTCATGGGGGGGGGGGGTGGTGGGATGCCCCCTCCCGTCGTCCTCGATTGAACAATACCTCATGTATCAATAGTAACTTATATAATTGCAAGGTTGAGACACATTTTCTCAACAAGAAAGAGAAATTAAGGGAAAGTAAGGAACTTGAAACCAAGGAATTGGTCTGAATGTCTTTGGAGAACCCAAATTTCTTGTTGGTTTGTTTTTTATGATTTCCAACTGGTTCTTGATATAATTTAAAAAGCCAAAATTTCTTATGCTCAAATACTTCAAGAGGTTGGCCACTTCATGCTTTGAAAAACCTAAGAGGGTGGTCATTTACAATATCTAATGAAATTACACATAGTTTGTAGCAAGATATTGTTATAAAAAATATGTTCTCTTATGGTATACAAAGAGTTATACATGAATCTAACTTAATTGGTTAGATTCTTGGAGGTTTTATGCATTGTTGGCTTTGAGAACATAAGATAATATTAAGAAATAAGTTACAAAATAAAGGGAAAATTAATTTTAGAAATTGATGATCATGGATATGTAACCAATACTCATACTCAAATTGGAACCTTAAACTTGGGTTACAAAGTCAAAATAAATGTAATTATATCTTGAATAACATTATTTAAATAAATTCTATGAAAAACTTGTATATTACTACCTTACAATGATATCCTTCAAAATTTACAATCAACTCTTCTTAATAGTCCTTGCATACATTCATAACCCTCAATATCTCTAATACAACAATTTAATCTACTACTTGAATATAAGTTATATTAGAAATATTTATTTACAGAAAATTCCAACGATGGGGAAAAATGATCATTGATCAATTTATATTCATAAGTGTAATGAAGTATATAATTTATGAGACAATTTACTGTGAAATTATCACAATAAGCTCTTATATTCAAAATTTTATTGCTATACAAAATGATAATTACATTTACAGTTCTTCCTTAGAATACCTAAACCTAACTAGTATAGACTTAAAATGTAAACTCTTTACTTACAAAAATTCAAGATCATCTAAAAATGGACCTGAATTCCCTTTTATAGAAACAAGGGAAAAATAAGCCTCAATCCATGTACAAATGACACATTTTATTTCAAAATATCATCCTAAGTATCAAACAAAAATAAGTTACAACTGCATTGTAAAAGATAAATATTTTCACTAAATGAAAAAAATGGTTGCAAAGGTCACTAAAGAGGGTACTCATCACGTTTGAATGATGAGGCACAATAGAGAGGATGTATACTTATTTATTTGAGCTCCTCCATCCCTTTGATATTGTATCTTCTTGGAAAACCATTGAGGAAAATGTTGACTGGGCCACACAAGAAAAAAAGGCCTCCACCTTGGAAAAATGACAAAAAGGAACTCAAGGAGATACTTATTCGATAGACTTCTCTAACCATGAATTATTTTCCTCCTTAGAAGTCCTTTGGAAATTTAGAAATTTTTGGACATTATTTTTATGGGCCTTATATCTTGCATCCATTCTAGCCCTATTTTCTTTTGCAAAAATGTCCAAGTCATACTCCAATTTAAATAAACTATCAATTGAAGTATTTAGGAGAGCTACATATAGCATACCATCTATGTATATATATGCTGATAGGGAAGGGCTAATATCAATAAACTTAGACTTTCATATCTCTAGAGGCTTCATTGTTCTTGACTTGTCCAAAATTGTAGGCATGACCCTCTTCTCTATACTTTCAAACATCTTCAAGTTGGCCTTTAGTTGCATATCCAATTTGGCCTTAAAAGCTAAGACTTCTCCTAAAAAATCAATATGCTTGATGATTTGTACCAAATTTTTAGGAGCATTATTTTCAAAAGATGTCATTTTACTAATTTATTTGATGAAGGTGGCCTTGAGGATCCAGTTATTCAACTTCTCCTAGAAGTCAATTTGTAATTGTATATGTTTGGCATATGCTTTCTATAATCCATCATATTCCTTATAGGGACTCTTAATTTTATGCAATAAGTAGGAGAGCTTGTGGCCAAATAAATAATCAATTATATCAATAGACACCTTTTGGCCTCCTCTTTAGCCAAATTTTCACTTTCCTGACTTTGTTTCAGCTTCTCCTTCAAATCTTTTATTCTTAGAGATAGGTTTTCTCTATCTTGAATTGAAAATTTAGCTAATGTTGTCTTCGGAGGGGAAGGAGAAGCAACATGTGGCTAGGGTAGTTGGGCCACCACTTTATTGTACTTATTTTGTAATTTCACATGCATTTCATGCAACATATCATATTTGACTTTTTTACCTTTTTGTGGTTGCTTCACTAAACATTTTAGTGTGCATAACCAAGGATGTTTTCTGAGGAGCTAAGGTGTCAGATATCCTCTTCACAATCAAAATTCCATATATCTCTTGAATTGAATCTTCTACTCTAGTCTTCTTAAAGGTTTGAGCCATTGCCCATATTTCTAGGGTTTCCAATCTTGGACTAAAACCTGATCCAAAGTAGACTTTTTCAACATGCTCATCTGATGTGAATGTTTCCCCACCCTAGTCTCTTATTGTATCCAAAGAAAATTTTGAGGCTATGTCCCACTCAAATAATTGGAGAAATCCACTCTCTCTCACAATTCTTCTACCTTCTTCTGTTGGGAATTAAGATGTCTCAACCTTGGAAATTCCTAAGTTATTTATTTATTATTATTTTACATTTTCCCATGGATAAATATCTTTTTTTTATTAAATATTTGTGCTCCATAAAAAGGGGCCTGAGATTTTGAGTTGGCACTTTTGCCACATGTCGACGCCTTGAAAATTATGTTATTTGTTGTCAAAAGATGCCCACTTAGTGGTATAACATGGAAAGCCTATTTTTAAGGATGTTATGATGGATTCTATGACAACTATAAGGGCTAAAATTGTGGGATATCACTTTGGACGTGAGAATCATCTATGACATGTGTAAGAGAATCTTTGCATAGCTATTGATGGTTTATGATGCATGTAAGATCATCTCCTATTTTTTAGAGATTCTTATGACAACTTGTAAGGTGTAATGTCATGTAAAAGACCATGTTTAGCATGTAAGGGGTTGAATGGATTTTTACCATGGTATTTCTGAACCTTGTTTTGACCCATGGTAATGTTTTATGGTGGTATTTTGAGCCCCCATGAGTCTATATATTGAGGGTTGAGTTGGAGACACTATGAGATGTTTTATAGGTACACAGATGTTTCCAGATTGAAGAGGAGCTAGAGTGGATGTATTGTAAACATATTTGTTGTTAATAAAAGCTATTCATCTCTTCTTTGGTGGAGTTTTTTCTTGAAAGGGTTTCTCCACATTAAACATTGTGTTATGTGTTCTACTTTTTCGTTGTTGCATTTCATTGTTATAGCTAATTTAAACTCCATATGGTTAACACTGTTAGATCTTATTTACAGTTGTTTAATCTTCTATTATTTATTGTAACCTATTTTTTTCTAACATTTGGTATTAGATCCTAGCCAATTTTGTGTCTTGGGTGGTAGAACGAAGGTTTTTTGAGCTATAGTGGGAGTTTGGTTAATCTATTTTTTGTAGTTTTTTTTGTGTTAAACCATGGTTGCAACTTCTTCGCGTTTGGACATAGAAAAATTTAAAGAAGTTGGATTTGAGTTGTGGAAGTTGAAAATGGAGGATCTCCTTGAAGAATGAGATCAATGGGTGGCTGTAACAAATGAAAAGAAACTCGAGAAAATGAGTGATGAAGATTGGGAGAAGATAGATAAAAAGGCATGAGGTACTATCAGATTATGTCTTTATGATTCTGTTCTATTGAATGTATCAAAGTAAAGGACTACATATGCTTTGTGGAACCGGATAGGTGAGATCTATCAAGCAAAAAGTTTGGTAAATAAACTCTACTTGAAGTGAAAGTTATTTTCTCTTAAGATGATGGAAGGTGAATCTATAGCCAAGCATTTAAATTATTTTAATTTGGTTTTGAGTCAACTAGCCTCTATTGATGTTAATGTTGAAGAAGAAGATAAATGTATTATGCTTCTTTGTTCTTTACCTAAGTCTTGGAATAATTTTGTACTTGCTATCACTGCTAACATTGAAGATCCAAAGATGGATACTCTTGTAGCAACTTTGTTGTCATAGGAAATGAGGAAAAAGGCTATGGATAGTTCAGGTGATGCTATCAATGTTAGGGGAAGGCCTAAATAAAGAGGGTCTAAAGGAGATAAGAATGGGCCTAAGGATAATCCAAGGGTAGATATAAGACTCTTGGAAAGAAGAACAAAGTGAAATGATGGAACTATGGAAAAATAGGACATGTGAAGAAGGAATGCAAAAATCCAAAGAAACAAGTTGATTCCTCTATAGAGAAATCCTCAAATTCAGGTGATGAAGCTTTGGTTTCTTGTCTTCATACTATGACTAATGAACATTGGTCAATTGATTCAGGATGCTCATTTCATATGACTCCTCATAAGGAGTGGTTTTCCACATATGAAAAATATGATGGAGGTGAAATCTACCTCGATGGTAACTCTTCATATCCTATTGTTGGAAGGGGTAAGATTCAATTGTGTTTTAGTGATTGGAGGATTAAAACCCTCCCTTGTGTTTTGCATGTTCCTAGAGTAGCTAGAAATTTGATTTTAGTTTCAAAGTTGAACGACTTGGGAATAAATGTAACATTTTATAAGCATGGTTGTAGATAGGCAAGAGGAATTTTGGTGATAGTAACAGGGACAAGGGGAATCTGTTTAGGCTTGAAGTTGCTACTATTGTTAACTCTACCAATGTAATTGAAAAATCTGAAAATACTTGTATGTTGTGGCATCGTAAATTGGGCCACATTAGTGAGACTGGTTTAAAAACCATTTTGAATAAAATGTTGTTAGAAGGGTTTGTAGACACAAAAAATGTATCCATTGATCCTATACACCTGATCCTAATTTTACTAACACCGCTTCGTCCTAAATCATCTCCTTTGCTAATCATTTAATCGAATAATTTGTATTTGATTAAATTCATCACATTTCATCTCTTAATTAAATAAATCATTATTTATCTGATTAATTCATCATCTCTTGTTAATTAAATAAATCAATTTTATTTAATTGCTCCCTTTAATTAAATAATTCACTTTATTTAATTAGATCTCTAAAGTCATTCTACTAAATTAATTAAATCAATCTTTATTTGATTTAATCTAACATCATCTTCTTTTAATTAAATAAATCAAAACCTTTATTTAATTAAGTCTACATCATATTCCTCTCATTTTGATTTAAATTAATCCAAAAATCTAAATCAAAATGGTCAAATCAACTAATCTCCTTTTAAATTAATCAAACATGATTAATCTTAATCTTAATCTTAATCTTGTCATAGCTATGCACACAAAAGGTGACATCACATAGTCACGGTAATTAATTAAATATTTTTTAATATTTAATTAAATCTTAATTCCATCTCATTATAAAATAAATTTAAATAATTTTATTTATATTGTTCATTATTTCATTTCAATTAAATAAATAGAAGTTTATTTAATCATCTTTTAGGTATTCATTTCTTAATTAATTAAATAAACATTACGATTTATTTATATTAATTATCCCGATAATCTTGGCTTGAATATTTTATTAAAATAAAGATTAAGTATTCTTTTCTTCTAAATTCCATTTACAATTAAATATTCCAAATATTTAATTAATTCCTTTCTAAAGTCACATTACAATTAAATATTCCAAAATATTTAATTAATTCTTCTAAAGTCTATTTGCAAATTAAATATTCTAAATATTTAATTGAGTCTTCTATAGTTCTAAAATTAAATATTTCAAAAATATTTAATTTCTTCAAACTCACATGAAATTAAATATATTTATTTATTTATTTATTTAATTTGCATTATCTTCAACAACCGTGAAACAAACTGCCAAAACAGAAAAATTAAATTCCTCTGTTCCTGTGCAAGCTTTTTCCCGTGGGTTGAAGACAGGCTTCCATTTTTCTCTCCAACCTCCCAACCTCTTCCATCTTCCTCTCAACCTCTCTATCTCTCACCATTCAAACTTACCAGATAACTTCACAGCCGTTGATCTTTGCCAGCCAGGATTTTTCCTGCAAAAAGCTATAAAAAGGACTGTCAGGTCTTTGCAATCACAAGGAAGCTTTCAATAGAAAAACTATAGCCAAATTGCAATAGCATAAGTCTTTTAGCATTCAAGCATCATAGCATAGCATAGTAGCATAGCATATCATGGCATATCTACTTCATTTCATAGCATCCTCAATTCATAACCCCTGTACATAATCCACAGCCCCTGTGCATATCTGTATCAGTATCTTCCCTCCACCAGCATATAGCATAGAGAAGCTCTATCACTTTGCATACTCATTTTGCAGATTGCCATTTGAAGAAGCCAAGCTTACACAATCTGAGAGCAGCAGCTTCAAACAAATCTCTGGAGATAGAGGAAGATGGAATGCCTCTAAAGAAGCTTCATTTATTTCTTTTGAAATCAATTTAATTAGCTTTCCTTCAGTTTAAAGTTCCATTATTTGTGTTTTGTTTATTTCAATTTGATCATACATATTTAACATACACATTTTTGGTGCCCACCGTGGGGCCATTGCCCCAAATTTTAACATCTTTTTGTAGGTTCTTGATAGGTTACGGCCAAAAACAGCGGATTAGCGCAAGAAACACGTTTTAGCCATATTCATACCCAGTTCAATGCCCTTGAAGATTCTTGCAGCGCCCTTAAAGATTCTTGCAGCGCTCTTGAAGATTCCTCCAGCACTCTTAAAGAATCATGTAGCGCCCTTAATGATTCCTGCAATGCCCTTAATGATTCCTGCAGCGCCCTTAATGATTCCTGCAGCGCCCATGAGGAATCCTGTAGCACCCATAATCTTTGTTGTAGCGCATTTTTAAAAACTTGCAATCTGTAAATTGTAATTTGAATACAGTTTGACTGAATCTGACACGACCGCGGACAGTAACAAACATAAATGGAATTAAGCAATCCTAGGGTAGTCACATAAATGGAATTAAGCAATCCTAGGGTAGTCACATAAAATAAAATTAAGCAATCATAGGATAGTCACTTTACTAATTTTGGTATAAAAATGAATTTCATGTTTTTGTGAAGCAAAATCTTCACCTAGCATAGCAAATTTTCATTTTGGGCTTAAAACTGAATCTTTGATTGCTTTGCTTAAACGGTGATAGGCCTATGCTCTCCCCTTAACTGGGTGATCAAAATGCCAAACTCATCTATTTCCCTTTATGCAATTTCCAGCTTTATTAAAACCTTTTAGAGAGCCTGCTCTTGTGGGAAAAAGTACTCACCCAAGAGGAATGACTCAAGTGGGTTCAAGCCAAAGTCAGGCTATTCCACCCCACTCTAAAATTTAAAGCAAAATTGGGGAAACCCTTTTTTGACGGTAGTGTGCATTGATAACCATCCCTAAAGCCTTTGTTCTAAAGGTAGGGAGGTCTCTTGAGGGAGTCCATCATTTGTTGCAACAGAAACCCTTACTACGAACTTAGTGTAGTATCTAGCCGAAGTCAGTTTCTGAACGTCATAATAATCACAGTGCAGGGGAGGGAAGAATCTACCCCCAAGATACTCACCATATAACTGCCAAGGATTGTTTGCTCAGGGGATCTGGTATCCACTTCTGTCACTCTGAGTACGCACCTGGAAAAGATAAAAACACGGGTGCCCTTTCGGGGGTGACATGGCTGTGTGAGTCGACGCAGTTTTAAGATGTGGGTTGTTGATTACTATGATGACCTACTTGAGAACTAAGAGTGAGTCTGTTTGAAATGCTTATCATGTGTAAAACCTGTTAAAACAATTTTTGAACAACATTTTGATCATACACTTGATGTTTAACATAATACTTAAAACAACTATTCTACAAATTGTTTGATGTGTTTTCAATACATTAATTCAGAAAATATCATCCAAAATTCACAATCACATTGATTACTCCCGTGTTAAGAGATTGGAAATCCACAACTTTTGTTAAGAAGTTTGTTCTCAAAAGAATCAAAAAGCCAAAGAAACCCCTTAGCTATAAGAAACTATTGAAGAAAAGACGATTCTTGTATCAAAGCCGAAAAGTTTTACTCAAATATAGAACATTTCTTCATCGATATCATGATTGTGTTAGAGGTTTCACTGATGATTATGTTATAGAACCTTTGTACTCACAAGCTTTCTTTCAAAGAAGAGCCCTTTCTCAAAGGCATAACCATAGTCAACGTATTCATTTCTGTTATATTCCCCAACCTGCAATTGAATATTCTACTCGTCCAAATCAAATTTTGCAATAGAGAACTCAATCACATTAGGCATTTTTCACAAATCCATCCTTTTACGAAACTAGGATCAAACTTTATAAAGTGCAAAATCATCTTTTTCATGATCTTTTGCTTAAATTCCCACTAACAGGATTTTCATCCTTTCAATTAGGGAACAACACAAGCTAAAGGTTAGAAATATTTCAAGTCATAGAATTTTCATTCTATCCTGACTTTCATATCTATCACAAAATTGCACTATTTCATTCTTTTGATCACAAGTGAGTAGAATTTGGAACAAAACTTATGCCTGTCTTCACGAGATCTCAAAAACACATGGAAAAAGACGAAGGAGAAACCACTACAAGCAAAATGGGTGACCATAATGAGATAGAAGAGGATACATTTAATGTTGTTGAATTAACAGAGGAAAAGCTTCAAGAAGCAGAGCAAGATCCCCAATTCCATACTCTTATGGAAAGGATTTTAGAACGAAACAAAGAAAGATATTTTCTTTCCTTAGCTAATCAAGGAGCTAAGTTATCTCACAATTTCGACATAGAAGGGATTAAACAGAATCCTGAAACTCCTCCTAACGACTTTAGTGCTCTTACTCAACAAATGAAAGAATTACAGGGGCAAATAAAGGAGATGCAAGGGGGTACAACAAAGAAGTATGTTTTGGAAGACGTATCTCCTTATCCATTTGATAGGAGTCTTCAAATGATCCCTTTTCCAAAACATTGCGAAATCCCTCAATTTGATAGATACAATGGAAAAACTGATCCCATTCAACATGTGAGGGATTTCCGAAATATGAGTCTAGAATTCGCTTATGACGATACCTACTTAATGTGATTATTTCCACGAAGTCTAGGTGCACAATCCATGGAGTGGCTTTCCAAGATCACTCCCCCCATCAAAACCTTTGAGGAGTTAATAAATCAGTTTATATCACAATACTCCTACAACATCCAACACCAGATAACAATGCTTGATCTTTGTAAAGTGAAACAAAAAGTAGGAGAATCCTTCACTACATTTTTGCAAAGGTGGAGGAGGTTATTCGCACGATATTCCCGTCCTATTCTTGAAAAGGAAAAGATGGATATCTTCATCAATAGCCTAGATCAAGAATTAAGCTATAGGCTTAACCTTCATTGTCCTCATAACTTTGAAAATTTGATTGAAAATGCAATCACCATTGAAGGGGCCTTGGTTAAACGAGCAGTGATAAAACTTGAAAATCCAAGTACATCCAACCAAAACAACAATGATAAAACAAGGTTTTGGAACAAAAATAAAAATGTTGTCAATGATGGTATAGTAGATGCAAATAATCTACGAACAAGACCATCTATCTTTAATCTATCAAGTGCTCCACGAAACAATCAACAAGAAAATACCAACCAACAAGGAAGCAACAATCAACAAGGACAAAACTCCAAGCAAGAAAGCATGACCAATCAAAACACCAAGGATAATCGTGGTAATTTCAATAACAATCTTGGCAATACCCAAACATCAAACCCGTCTAGACCTCCATTCTTTTCAAATCGACGGAATTTTACAATCTCTTGAGTCTTCTCTCAAGGAGCTTCTTGATAATAAGGTTATCACCTTACCACCACAAAGAGATTATGAGCCACGAGTCAAATCACCATCATGGAATGACTCGTATTATTGCAATTATCATCAATGTAAAGGTCATAGAACGAATAATTGTCAAGCTTTGCAAAATCTAGTACAAGATTTAATTAACAATGGCACCATTACAATTAAAGGACATCATACCAATGACGATCATCAAGCATTCAAAGATCCTTTACCGAATTATCAAACGGGTGAAACATCAGATACAAAAGTAAAAAGCGTACATAATGTTGAAGACAATATAATCCGTCACATCTATGTTGATGATCAATGGGTTAATGTTATCAAAATCAAGGGAAAACAAGAATATCAACAGGTTAATGTGACCACGAGAGGACAAGCAAAAGTTTTCCTAAAAGGAAGTTCATCTAAGACAACTATTTCTCCTCCAAGTCATTATAATCTAATTGATCAATTGAGAAAAACATCAGCTCAAATCTCCATCCTTGAACTTCTCAAAATATCCCCCATACACAAGAATATTTTAGAAGAAGCTCTTATAAATACAACTGTTGACACTGATCTGGATGTAAACAAATTTCAAGCCATGGTGGGACATTTGTCTTCCCCCACTTGTCTTTCATTTTTCGAAAAAGATGATGCCTCTATGACACATCCACATAATTCATCGCTCTATCTTGAAGTCATGATCCATAAACATCGAATCAGACGTGTCTTGATAGATGGAGGAGCTGGTTTAAACATTTGTACCTTAAAGCTAATACATGCCTTGGGAATATCAGAAAATTCTATTGATCCACGAAGGAAAATAACTATCAAGGCATATGATGATGAAGAAAGAGCTTCTAAAGGACTGATAATGCTACCTATCAGAGTGGGACCTGTTGTGAAAAATACCTTTTGTCAGGTTCTAGATCGTGATCTTTTTTATAACATACTCTTGGGTAGTCCATGGATTCATGATATGCAAGCGGTACCATCAACGTACCATCAATGCCTCAAGTTTCCATATGATGGACAAGAAATAACCATACAAGCTGATTACAATAGCACACAAACTTGTTCAAATCTCCGAGCAACTCAAGACGCCTTTGTGCCACATAATAGGGAGGCTCTTACTGTTTCTCCTTCTAATCTACAAGTCCAATTGCAAGAATTGACAAAGAATCTTGACACTAAGCTAAATTTTAAAGGCAAAGGGGTAGGTGAATATTCACTATCTCTTTCTACCTTACCTCCTTCTCCGAGGTCGCATGGTCAGCCAACCTTATCAAATCAAAAGATTGCAATAGCCTCTACATCCCAAGCTTTTGTGCCAATCACAAAGTTTGATGAAAAATTCATTAAAGCCAACACCACTGAAGAAGAAGCTGAAGATAGGGACATCCTAAGTTGGCTATACAAAGATGAAGATGAATCTCTCTTGCACATTAAGTTACCTACATAACAATATGATAAGGGGTACGCTATCATGCAGAAAATGGGCTATGAAGGAAATGGTCCTATAGGAAAGAGAAGAGAAGGAATCGTGGAACCAATTCAACCTATTTCAATACATCCAAATGATAAAACAAGACTTGGATATGGTAAAGATACATAAGACTCTACTTCACAACAAGCACAACCAACTCATGAAGGAGGATCAATGTCAGATAAACCTCATGAATCAGTTTTCCAATTGCAGAATAGTTCAGATATTGATTCTAATGAATATGAATGGGACACCATTTATAATGATGAATTTTGGAGAGACAAACAAGTTGATACCATACACAAATATGCATCCGTTCTCATACAAGGAGAAGGTTCAAGGCCTCTACTTGATTATGTTTTACAAAGCGATCATGACTCAAGTGAGGACGATTCAGATTTTAACGAGATTGACAATCAACAGGAGAATACCATCATATACCTTGTCTACCATGAAGATGACAACCACATCATGACTTTGACAGCTCAAGAACTTACCCAACCTAATGATCCTATGCCTTTATTTTATCCAGAACTTATTGATTGGGACAATGATGCACCTATCCATATCCCTACATTTCATGATGATGAGGACATTATAAATTTCCTTTGTTCCTCTAAAGAGGAAAACAATTGTTTCATCCAAGAATTTCATACTCATGATTTTGATGAGCGTGTCAAGTCTCTTAGCTGCAAAATAAATGAAATAAAAGATGGATCTATTGGTGAAAACCAAAAAATGGCAGTGGTAGATCACAACAAGAGAAAAATAAACAGCGAATCCGACAATGAAAACCTTTATGAGGCACTGAAGGATGAGAAACTTTACACTCTTCCCAAGCATTATCACGAAAGATCTTCTATTTTGATCGAACCGACATAATCAATTAACATAAGTACAGCAGAGCAGCCAAAAGTTTTGCAACTTGCAGCGTCATTAACAGTTGAAGAAGTATTGAAATTCATGGAGTTCTTGAAGGAGAATCAAATCAATTTTGCTTGGTTGTATGCTGATATGCCAGGGTTAGATCCTAATATAATAATGCATCATTTATCTATAAACGCAGGGGCAAAACCTGTAAAGAAAAAACTCAGAAAAATGCATCCACATGTTGCATTATTGGTTAAAGAGGAATTAAAAAAGCTTTTAGATGTTGGATTCATTCGGACTATTGACTATGCAGAATGGATTCCCAATATTGTACCTGTTTCAAAGCCAGATGGAAGGATTAGAGTTTGTACAAATTTCAGAGATTTAAACAAAGCTTGTCCCAAAGATGACTTTCCTTTGCCTAACATAGATATGATTGTTGATTTAACTGCTCGCCATGCAATGTATTCATTAATGGATGGATTTTCAGGATACAACCAGATAGAGATTGCACCAAAGGATCAAGATAAAACAGCGTTCACATGCCCCTGGGGTACCTATTGCTCGAATGTAATGCCATTTGGGTTAAAGAACGTCGGAGCTACTTATCAAAGAGCAATGACAACCATTTTTCATGACATGATGCATACATTCATGGAAGATTACGTTGATGATTTACTTGCCAAATCCCATACAAGAGGACATCTAGAAATCTTGTCAAAAATCTTTATCAGAATGGAGAAGTTCAATGTTTGACTTAATCCAAAGAAATGTGTCTTTGGCGTTACATCTAGTAAACTCCTAGGATACATTGTTTCAGAAAAGGGCATAGAGGTTGATCTAGAAAAAGTACAAGCTATAATGGACATGCCGCCACCACGAAATATCAGTCAGCTTCAATCATTGCAAGGGCGACTACAATCCATCAGGCAGTTTATAGCTCAACTGGCAGATAAAAGCTTACCATTTACACATTTATTGCATAAAAATGTCCCATTCAAATGGGAAGACAAATGTGAAGCAACATTCAATCAGATCAAGCAATATCTTATGAATCCACCAGTTTTAATTCCACCCATTCCAGGAAAGCCACTCATACTCTATATTTTAGCAACAGAAGTATCCTTGGGAGCATTACTAGCACAAGAGGATTCTACAGGTAAAGAAAGGGCCATATACTATATCAGCTGAACTTTAACAAGTCATGAGTTAAACTACACTTTCACAGAGAAAGCTTGCCTTGCAGTGGTGTTTGCTTCTCAAAAGTTGTGACACTATATGTTGGCTCATACAGTTAAGCTGATAAACAAGATTGATCCACTAAAATACCTACTAAGCAGAGCTACTTTAACAGGGAGACTTGCAAAATGGGTAATGATTTTAAGTGAGTTTGACATTCACTATGTAGATCGAAAAGCTATTAAAGGACAGGTCATTGCAGATCAGTTGGCCAAAGCACCTTTACAAGAAGAAAATCCAATGCACATTGAGTTTCCTGATGCAGATGTCTTCACAGCAACAATTCAGAAATCGTGGACATTGTAATTTGATGGATCTTACACGCAATAAGGCTCGGGGGTAGGAATTCTTTTTGTCACACCTGAAGGAGATAACATACCAAAATCATATTGATTGATGTTTCATTGTACAAATAATATAGCTGAATATGAGGCATTTCTTATAGGGATAAAAATAGCCTTGGAATGGTGGATTACAGAGCTGCAAGTCTATGGTGATTCACAACTTGTCATCAATCAAATCAGTGATGATTATCAGACTAAAGATGATAAGTTGCTACCTTACAAGAACATGGTGGATGATTTTAAAAAGTATTTTGTGTCAATAAAGTTTTCACAAATCTCAAGGATTGATAATAAAGCTACAGATGCAATGGCTACAATTGCTTCATTATTACAACTATCAGAAGATCAAACCAAGCATGAATTCGTGGTGGAACAATTGTTTTCTCCCGCCTATGATAATCCTGAGACCCAAGTCATATGTCATTTAACCGGTTCTGATTCACCTTTATATGGCAAGACTTATACCTATTTAAAAGATAACATCTTACCTTCGGATTTATCCCGCAACCAAAAAAGGAATTTCATACGCCAATCATCTCGTTATACCTTGATCGCCGACATCCTTTACCGACGTGGTCTTGATGGTACACTCCTTCGATGTCTTGAACGTGACGAATCTGAAAAAGCCTTACAAGAGGTTCATGGTGGTATTTGTGGAACTCATTCAAGTGGTTTGACTTTAGCCAAGAAACTTGTCAAGATGGGATATTACTGGCCTACTATGGAGAAAGATTCTTTTACTTATGTCAAGAAGTGTTCTAAATGTCAGATCCATGGGAATCTTATTCATGCACCTGCACAGGAGCTGCAACCTTTCACTCCGACATGGCCTTTTTCTCAGTGGGGACTAGATCTTGTTGGCAAAATTCATCCTTCATCATCAAATGGGCATAAATTCATTATCACAACTACAAAGTACTTTACAAAATGGATTGAAGTTGTTCCTTTGATGACCGTGACTAGTAAACAAATCTCTTCATTCATTCTGAATTACATCATTTGTAGATATGGAATTCCTAATTCTATCATTACTGATAATGGGAGGCCTTTCAAGAATCAGGATGTTGATGAACTTTGTGAAAGATTTCACATCCAACACAGGTTCTCTACACCTTACTATCCACAAGGTAATGGTCAAGAAAAAGCCTCAAACAAAACAATCTTGAAGATCTTAAAGAAGACAATAAATGATGTCGGTCGTGATTGGCATGTCCAATTAAATCCAGCTTTGTGGGCATACAGAACTAGCATTCGCACACCAATAGGAGCTACACCATATGCCTTGGTCTATGGAGCAGAAGTGATCTTACCACTAGAGGTTGAAATACCTTCGCTAAGGGTCTCACTCAAGGGACTGATAAATGATGAGGACTATAGAGTATCTCGTCTGCAAGAGTTAGAACTGTTAGATGAAAAACGTCAACATGCAGCTGATCATTTGAAGGGTTATCAACAAGTTATGTCTTGTAGCTATAATCACAGAGTTAAATCACAGACATTTCAAGTAGGTGACTTAGTCTTGAGAGAAAATCCACGTAATCAGCAAGACAGAGAAAAGAAAGGGAAATTTGAACCAAACTGGCTTGGTCCATTTGTCATCATTGCAGCATATGGTTCTGGTGCATATCAGTAATCCACATCAAAAGGGGACCTGTTTGAAGAGCCGATCAACAACATTCATTTGAAGAAGTTCTATGTCTAAAAAAAATCCATAAAAATCAGAAAAAGTCATGAAAAAAATCATAAAAAGTCTTGAAAAAACCATAAAAATCAGAAAAAAAAGTCCTGGAAAAATCATAAAAAGTCCTGAAAAAACCATAAAAATTAGAAAAAGTCCTAAAAAAATCATAAAAAGTCCTGAAAAAACCATAAACATCAGAAAAATCCTGAAAAAGTGCAATAAAAACAAGTGGCGAAAACCTGGCAAACAGGCGCTTCTTGTGATCAAAATAGGCTCCTCCATCTATTAGCTTATGTCTTGCATTCACTTTCAACATCATCTGTTCATATTTATCATCTGTACATATCCACATCATATGGCAGGAATCTTTATGTTTCATCATGGCTTGATGAAATTTGTACATATCCTTAATGTTTAGGTTGTGTTTACACTGGGGGCAACAATATAGACTGAACAAGCAAGAGGGGCAACGAGCTTTTTGAACATCACACACAGACACAAGACGGTTTGTCAAAACGCAACAAACATTGCCGTATCAAATCAATCACAACATGCTTATTCAATGCCAATTGAAATCAAGACAACATGATCCAAACAAACATCAAAACAAGAACATCAATGTTGATAACCAAGTTGGATGATCTTAATCTGAATAATGTTTGAAATATTTTAGGCAAGATTCGAATGGTTGTTTGATTTTTCTATCATATCTCTGGAGCAATTCAATGATGTACTGAACTAGAAAAGCAAGGAAGGAGTATGATTTTTCTTTGTCTGTTGTTTGCGAGGAAATCATTAGTACTATGCAAATTGGTCGCGAGACATGCTCTACTAAGTATCATTGATGACATTTCGGAATTTGCATAGGAAATGGGTTAACTCTTGTCTGTTTATGCAAGCAATACTCAGGTCATCTCGGTTTAATTATACCTAGATGCTTGTATTATCTTGCTATATCAAAAATCATGAAAGCAATACTCAGGTCATCACTGGTGCTAACATACCCTTTGATGCTTATATTAACTTTCAACATTTCAATGCTCTATGATGATACAAAAAGCACAAATAACCGCTCCAAATGGCAATATTGTATGAATATCCTGCATGGTTAGTATAGATTGCATTCATGTTAGGATCTACATTTTGCATTTATAGATTTTCCCAAAAGCTGGCAAAGTATCAAGTGTTTCATATCTTTTTACATGACTGAGTATATTTTGACATTCACAAAAACATCATTTCATACATTTTTCATACATATTTGCAACAAAAAATCATAAAAACAAAGTGTACATCATAATCAAAACATTTATAAGCATTCATAAGTTATATCATCCATCATATTCATATAATCATTCATCAATAGATTTCACTCATGCATATATATACATCATAAGCATAAAAATTGAGAAACTATCATATCATAACACATCATGCATATATAGAAAATCCATCCATTCATCATAAATCATCGCTGCATTTCATATATCTCAAAAATGAATGTCAAAATGTACAAAGATGTCAATCATATATGATATAACATCATAAAAAATGAGACCATCTCAAGGTGTATACAAATGTCTAAACAGAGTATCACAAAAACATCATGTAAACTGCACTAGGCAGTGTTATCCTCTGATGGTGTTGGTCTAGGACCTGTACCACCTGCACCTGATGGACCTGCTCCACCTATCCCTGATGGCCCTTCTGGAGGTAATGGTTGTGTCACACCCCTGCTGGTAGTACGAGAGCGACTATGAGTAGACCGTGACTGTGTATAACTCTCCCTCCGCTCAGGTGGAACATCATCATGATATCTGGTCCTATAAAACTCGGCCTCCCAGGTGGCTCTGGTCACCTCTCTCATCATGTCACCAGGCAGGGTACTCTCTGCCACTCTCTGTAGACTATCCGCCAAAGCAATGGCTTGCTCACCTCGCTGTCTGGCTATATCCCTCTCAGTAGTAACTAAAGTCAACTGTCCCTGAAGCTGTGTAATCAAGGTCTGTGCCTGTGCTAGCTGACTCTGTAAACTCTGCACTGTACTCTATAAAGAGGATATTTGACCTAACACCACTGCATCTACTGAAGGTGATGGATCTGTATGTCTCATCCGCGGTCCACCTCTACCACCTCTCCTACCACCTCTATCACCACCCCTACCTCCACCCTCCTCTTCCTCATCATCTCCCTCTGAATCATCATCTCCTCCACTCTCATCATCATCATCATCTCCCTCCGAATCGTCACTCTCTGAAGCTGCCTCTCTCTGTCGTCTCTGACCGCCTCTCTATGGTCTCTGTACAACAACTGGTGCAATAGGCTCATCAGGATCGAACATACGTGGTGCAGGATGCTCTAACACATACTGACTATACTCTGGGGTAGTCCCTGCGTCAAGGACATCAACTCGGTAATCCCACATCACAACTCCTAAACTGGTGAACTCTGCCACCGCTACCTCATACGAAATTCGTGGACCCCACACTGCAAGCTCTAGCTATCGCCGTGCATAAATGGAGGAACCCATAGGCATACCCTGAATCCGACCAAACTGCCGACATACTCGTCCAGCAAGAAATCTCTCAATAATCCATGACAGTACGGCCAATAAGGTATCTGGACGTACAGACATAGGGCATCTCCCTCGCATCCTCTGGCCATGCCTCACAATCTACATATGGCTACCAACATATTATATCGAGTCCATCTAAGAGATGCTACCAATGATCTAGTTTGTCCAGTCTCGGCTGAGCAATAATATCAGCATATCCCCATCTGTATGATTGACCGACAGGTCATCGTCCATGAGTCAATGGTCGCATAATGGCAAAGTGCTCCCATGCCCATATCTGTAATAACGAGCAACCAACAGCAAAACTCCGGCCTCTACCATATACAATATGATGTAACTCATCATACAAGTGAGCAAGCATGCATGTCCCCCATGCATACCGTGTCCCCCGCATCACCATACTCTCCAACACACGACCCCACCCAACTGCGAACCCCTTCGACCTATGGTCAGGGCACAAAACACCTCCAATGAAACCTGCAAGTACAGACAGTAAGGGTGGATATGAATCTGCCATCTCGCCCCATGGGATGAAGTATCCAATAATATGATCATCTCTGAAAATCCTCCTCAAAGCATCAGTGCCTCCAACCTCTCAGCTATCAAAGACCACTATCTCTCCCATCACTGGAATCCTCAAGATACGATACACATCCTCTAGGGTCATTGTAATCTCTCTGGATGGTAAATGAAATGTGTTGGTATCACTATGCCACCGCTTTGCAAGTGCTATCAATAAAGCTCTATTGAGGCGCACCTCAGGCATGTCAAGCAACGAAGTCAATCCACATGCCTCGATCACATCCCGATCTGACTATAACAGATGTGGAATCAATGTCCATGTACTCAGGAATGTCTCCCGTAACTGCAAAACGCCCAATATCTCCTGTTGCAACATCATCATGACAAAGCAAAATCAATATCAAATCATCATGACTCATTAATCAAATATGAATATCAAACTATTTGTTTTTCATTTTAATGAAAGCAAATAATCAAAATCACGTTTGTTTTTAACAACCTTAGAAGCAAACAAATCAATCAAACTATTTGTTTTTCATTTTCATGAAACAGATAGTCGAAATCACGTTTGTTTTTAACAACTTTAGAAGCAAACTTATCGGTCCTATTTATTTTTAACAACTTTAAAAGCAAACTTATCAGCTATTATTTGTTTTCCAACAACTTTGGGAACAAATTTATTTATCACAACAACATCCAATCATGGGCGCTATGAAAATGGTCATGGGCGCTACAAAATTCATCATGGGCGCTACAAGATCAAGGGCGCTACAGAAATAATTAAGGGCGCTACAAAATTCATTAAGGGCGCTACAGAACAAATGCGCTATGAAAAGGATTAAGGGCGCTACAAAAAGCCTCATATGTGCTACAGAAACAAATGCGCTATAGAAATTATCAAGGGCGCTATGAAAATTATTAAGGGTGCTAAAACACAATATTTCACAATCAAAACATCGATGAACGTGCAACGAACGAAAAAAATTTAAAAAGCAGGAGTTTCACATGGTACATACCGGGGGTCCATAGTGTGTCGGCTGCTGATGTCGTCGGATGCGCTCGAAACGGTGCTGGTGAATCGAAAGTGCCATAATTATCTCTCCAGAGCTCAAAATTTACAATTTTTACTAGGTTAAAATGGAAAATAACATTTTTTACCTATTTAATGGCAAAATTGGGGCATTTTATCACATTTTAACATAGCAAGGGCAATTTTGATCATCAATTTTTCATTTCACATCTCTCCGGGTCAATTTCTTCACATCATTATTTTCGAACGATGAATCGACATCTTAAAAATCATAAAAATCTAAAAAATTCAAAAAAAATCACAAAAATCAAAATCTTATCGATTCATCGTTCGAGGGGGCATATACCTATCAACATTTGACAATCAACATCTGGGGAAAATTTCAAAATTCTTTGAAGCAATGCGTGAAAACACATCACTTCAAAGAGGGGCAAAATGTATACACCTAAAAATGGTCACATCACATAGTCTGGTAATTAATTAAATATTTTTAATATTTAATTAAATCTCTGAATTCCATCTGCGTATAAATAAATTTAAATAATTTATTTATATTGTTCATTATTTTATTTCGATTAAATAAATAAGTTTATTTAATCATCTTTTCAGATTCATTTCTTAATTAATTAAATAAACATTACGATTTATTTATATTAATTATCAATAATCTTGGCTTGAATATTTTATTCAAATAAAGATTAAGTATTCTTTTCTTCTAAATTCCATTTACAATTAAATATTCCAAATATTTAATTAATTCTTTCTAAAGTCACATTACAATTAAATATTCTAAATATTTAATTAATTCTTCTAAAGTCTATTTGCAAATTAAATATTATAAATATTTAATTGAGTCTCTATAGTTCTAAAATTAAATATTTCAAAAATATTTAATTTCTTCAAACTCACATGAAATTAAATAAATTTATTTATTTATTTATTTAATTTGCATTATCTTCAACAACCGTGAAACAAACCGCCAAAATAGAAAAATTAAATTCCTCTATTCCTGTGCAAGCTTGTTCCCGTGGGTTGAAGACAGGCTTCCATTCTTCTCTCCAACCTCCCAACCTCTTCCATCTTCCTTTCAACCTCTCCATCTCTCACCATTCAAACTTACCAGACAACCTCATAGCCGTTGATCTTTGCCAGCCAGGATTTTGCTTGCAAAAAGCTATAAAAAGGACTGTCGGGTCTTTGCAATCACAGGGAAGCTTTCAATAGAGAAACTATAGCCAAATTGCAATAGCATAAGTCTTTTAGCATTCAAGCAACATAGCATAGCATAGTATATCATGGCATATCTACTTCATTTCATAGCATCCTCAATTCACAACCCCTGTGCATAATCCACAACCCCTATGCATATCCGTATCAGTATCTTCCCTCCACTAGCATATAGCATAGAGAAGCTCTATCACTTTGCATACTCATTCTGCAGATTGCCATTTGAAGAAGCCAAGCTTACACAATCTGACAGCAGCAACTTCAAACAAATCTCTAGAGATAGAGGAAGATGAAACGCCTTTGAAGAAGCTTCATTTATTTCTTTTGAAATCAATTTAATTAGCTTTCCTTCAGTTTAAAGTTCCATTATTTGTGTTTTGTTTATTTCAATTTGATCATACATATTTAACATACACACATACTTTGACTTAATCTGTGAGACAACTAACTTTGAATCTCCTAGAACAACCAACAACTTTATTTTATGGTTCACCGCTATATTCAGTCCAGTTAATAGAGCTTCATATTCCGCCACATTATTTGTACATTCAAAAGTTAACAAGAATGAATACTTAAATGTAGTACCTTCAAGTGAAACAAATACTATCCCAGCTCTATTGCCTTCTTGGTTGCAGGCTCCATCAAAATACATTTTGCACACACCATTGTGGTTCCATGCAGCATGCTTCTTAATAGGGTATCTATTAGTCAATTTTGGCTGTGTTGGTTCTATATTGAAACTCCCAAGATCAACATCACAAAAATAGTTTATTTGGTCTTGTGGCACACAGTCAATGAGATAATTCATCCTCGGCTCCCTGTACAACTTCACCTCTTGGCCATTTACAGGAATGGTTGCATAAGATAGATCGAACTGGACATTTCCACCAATAGCTTTCGTCCACTGTCTTGATAAAAGCATACCAAATTGAGGAGGGGTGTCTATCACTGTTATATCAATATTGTAAGCTACTTGAGGATAAGCAGCTAACTTGACTTCTACATCTTTCATTATACCCACCACAGGAACAGGTCGGTTATTCATTGCATAACATTTTCCTTCATATGTATCCACCACATGCTAGTTGTTTCATTACTCCTACTGGCATAATATTCATGGCAGCACCAGAATCTATCATGCAATTCCTCAATAATTTGTTATTTATGAGTAATGTGATAAAGAAAGGATCAACTTGTGGCGGGCTTGTCAATACATTACTCAAGCAAATTTCTAGAATGTTTACTTTATCCTGCTTATTTTTAGCAACCATTTTATTTTCAGAACTTACATGTTTTTCACTTTCATTTGTTATCAATTGCACTGCACTGTCCCTGTATTCTTTAATTTTCATCATTTCAAGAAGTGGGATAGACATCTTTACCTGAGACAAGGCTTGAGTGAAATCAAAAGAGGAACCTTCTGCCTTAATCACTTTCTTTTGCTCTGATGTTTCTCCTTTGTTCTCTTCTTTTTCTCTTCTACCTAACTGATCAGTGTTTTGAATTTCTCTATGTAATTCTTTTACTGCATCCTTTTGGACAAGATTCTGTTTGCTTTCTTCATGTTGTTTGTTTTCAGTTTTCTTTGAAGCTCCTTGTACAACTTTCTGATCTTTCATAAAGATACCCCTAGGGACACCCTCTTCTCTTCAGTGAGTCTCCTTATATTACATTGAGTAGGCACCTCAAGAGGTTGTGGTTCTGCACATTCGTCCTTGGAATCAGAAAAGACCTGCTGCTCAGCCATATGGACATTATACCTCTTTTTTGAAACATCATATTCATAACCTCCCTCCTCTGAAGATGAATACCTTTCCTCAACACGGTGAAAAGCATTTGAAGTTAAATAGATCTTGTGGTCTTCTCCATCATTTCCAATTAGCACTCCTTCTTCTTGCATTCTCTGAGCTACTACACAATAATCAGTTGAGTGTGGTTTATCACAAACTAAAAATAATAATTACTATTCACCATATATGTTCCCTTCTTTCTCAATGGATCAGGAGTTTCTTTACTTCCAGGCCTATCTGTTATAGGTTTTCCATCCTTCCAGTTTATGTTATAGGGCATGTCATGCAACCTCGGCCTTGGCTTTTCATTCCTGTATGTGTTCTCCTATTTATATTGGTAATTATTGTTTTGTTGAGGAGTTCTAGGGTTGTCTCTCTTATTCATTATCCCAGTAGCCTTTATGTTGTTCTCAATTGTTAATGCTATCTTTTGTGCTTCTGCTAAGTCCCTTGGGAACCTGTTTCTTAGCTCATACCCTGTTTTAGGGTTGAATGCATTCAGGTAAACACTTAATGCTACAGAGTCTGGTAACTTTGATCCAGGAGGAATTCTATTATGTAGTTTATTGAATTTCTGATTGAAATCAAATATTGAATCATTATGACTTTTTTGAATTCTCATTAGTTCATGGAGAGCAGCATCTGGTGCACTTAGATTCCCATATTGTTAAAGGAATCGATCTTGAAATATCTGGAGAGAGTAAATAGAAGCTGTTGTTAGGCTATTGAACCAATCCCTAGCTTCCTCAATAAGGGACATCATGAATAATCTCATATGCAAATCTTCATAAGGTACATCCAAATCCTGAATGAAGGCATTGAAATTCCTTAAATGATCCTCGGTTGTGATTGCATTACTTTCTGTAAACTTGGGCACTAAACCTCTCCAACTATTGTCCATGGGATAAGGGTATAATTGAAACCCTGCTAGATCAAATTGTCTAATCATGGTTGTATATTGATAAGGAGGAGGATTAGGTGGGTGCTGATATTGGTACATAGGGTTATTGTACTGCATATTTTCCTATGGCACATGATGCCGACTAGGAGGTGGATAATTATTTGTATGTTGTGTGGGAATATGAGGTGGATGATTTGGCTGTCTATATTGATTCCTAATTTGATGGTGAGGGATCCTTGGTGGTTCAGAATACCCAGCACCATGATTACCCTGTTTATGGGGTGGTACATACTTTGGGGGAAAACCAGATATGTGAGGAATTTTCTAAGCTTTCTGCAGTTTGAATTCTCTCATTGCTTGTATCATTTGGGCCTTTTCCTGCTCTTCCCTTTCCTTTCTCTGAGATTCATACCGTGCCCTGACTTCCTCAAAACTTAAAGATTCATAATCTTCTTGATGAATTTCCTGATTAGTAGGTCCATTATGATTACACTCCATTTTTTGGTCATATTCATATTGAATTCTGAGTCGTTCAGATTCGAGTCCAGCTTCAAATTTAGACTATTTTCTAGCTTCTAGCTCAGCCTATCTCTAAGGGTTGTAAAAAGGATTTTTCTGATCTTCCGGGGTACAAGGCTCTTCAGTTGAACTATCTTTCCATGTGTCAAAACAATTCTCACCATAAGGTATTGATGATTTGTCTTTGTTTGTAAAGCACATGTCCTCACTTTTCCCTTTACCCTTGTCAGCCTTATCATCTTTATGTGCCCACCTACTATTGCCAGTAGGAGCTCCAGAATGACCTCCCCTAAATTGAGATCTTCTTCCATTCATATTGCAATGTTTAATCAGAGTCGCCACTCACTTTCTTGAAAGTGAGAAAAAAAAATTGTTACTTGTTATTCCCAGCGGAGTTTGTATATAGGACTTCTGACTCTATGATTAAGGCACAAATTCTTTGTTTTCCCCAGCAAAGTCGCCAATTTGCTAGCTCTCAAAAATGCAGGTTTGAACCACGAAAGGTTGCCAAGCTTTCACAACATTTTAGGGTAATAAAACAAGGTTTGAAACAATTAAACCTTCTACTCTCCAGGTGCTGCTAGACCTAGGCGGGTGTACCTGTAATAAATGGAGCTGTCTTGACTATTGGTCTTCTCTTCATGCCATGATTTGTCCACGATGGCAGATTGAAATGGACAAAATAAAACAAATTTGCTATATATTGTATACCAATACTCAAAACTCAACCTTAATATGTTCGGTTAACAGATGTAAAAAAGTACGAATGAAACTAAATGATGGAAATGGTGAGACCAGTGCCTTATAAAGTATACGGAGTCAAATGAAATCTCAAACAAGTGACTTCTTTCTGAAGGACATTCAAATTGTTTGGCATATTTTGTTTATAACTAGTATAAACATGCAAGATTGTGATTATTAAGTTCTTCTTACTGATCTAAATGAAATTCCCTGATTACTGTGATTAATTAAAAGGATTTAATCCTTCCTTGAAAGAACCTATCAACCAATCACATAGATACAGAAAATATGTACTGATAAACCAAACATAAACATGTTATGTTAATTTAGATAACAAGGCAATATCAATCTTAGAGACAACTTAAATAATTCTTTCAATAGGCACAACACAACAATTGACACTAGAATACGCCAACAAATCATATGATTTTCATTGATATCTCCATGGCTTCAAAACATACATCAGAGTCTCAGCCCTGTGAAACATGGTGTTCCACCGTATATCTATTCTCTATCCTATTCTACTTATCGCCTGCACATTGTTTACAAAATGAATATTTATACATTAAGAATATGAAAGGACGCATCCTTTCGGAAATAGGAAATATCAAATTAAAAAATAGAAGATAGAGAATAATTAGGCTCTATTAAGCCACAAGTGAGTCTTAGTGAGGTGATCCAAATAATCCCGGCGCTCATGTGTGTTCGCATCTCCAATAGCATTCTGGATCGTGATTTCCATCTTGACCATTTCCTCATTTTTCTCGCTCACCTCCTCCAATGTTGTATCCTCTGCAGAAGCCGTCTTCATGATTTCATTCAGCATTGACTCACATTCATTTTTCCACCTGGTGGCTTCTTTCAATTCCCCATTGTCACCAGAATGTGATCACAGTCTTCTTAGCAGCTTCTAACAACCCCTGTTCATCCCCTTGCAATTCATCATAGAAGTTTCGATGGCGATTGATAATATGATTTGCAGCTTCAAGTGCAGAACCGCTAGCCTCATCACTTTGGGCCAATTCATGAAACTTCTCCATGATTCATCCATCCATCCTTGTGTGCTCCTTCAATGCAGTAAGAGTATGAGAGTATTTTCCCACCAATTTATTCAACCAAGATGTCAAATGATCCTGCCTCTTCTTGACAATCGCTGCAATTGCATCATGCTTTCCCTAAGAATAAGCACTTGATCCTACCCAGTGATCTTTTGCTTGAGAGCTTTCTCCTTGAGTGATCATTTTGGTTGTCCCCATTGAAACACCAACCAAATCTTTGAGTCTATCATTTTCTCTCAGCAATTTTTCATTATGTGCTTTATACATTTCTCTTTCTTTTATCAATAACTGAATTTGTGCTTTATTCAACTTTGCAATATTTACCCCAATATCTGTAGTAGCTACAAGATCAACTTCTCCAACTTTTAGAGTCATGACATGGCCAAATTCCTTCTCTATATCAATTACCACTGATTTCCTGTGGGGTGGGTACAAATCCCATATCATCAATGATCCCTCATCAGTATTATACTTGGAGCCTCCATATACTTTTGTGACCTTTTCCTTGTCAAGCTTGTCTGTAGCATTATTGCCCTTCAAGAAACTATCAAAGACCAATGCAAACTTCAAATCAAGGCCAGGAAAGATTGTGACACCAGCACTCTCCAACATTTTCCTCCCCATTTCAGGAGTCATATTTGTCATTTCATCATCCACACATTTTCTCAATTGAGCCAGCAATTGTTCCTCATTTCCTGAAGTAACATCATCAACATTCTCTCTTATTTCCTTCCCCTTCTGCTTGTACAAGAATGCCTTGAACTATGGGAAATGTATAAACTCATCATCAGAGACAGATGATCCATATTCCATGTGCCTTGCATCAACATCACCACTTTCAATACTTTGTTCTCTAACCGGGCAGACATACTGCTGAGTCCTCAACTTGGATACCTTTTCTATTTTCCCCTGTGGCACACTGACTCTTGGTGTTTCCTCGTCTCCAGAAGACAATAGCTCAATATTCTGTAACCCCTGGTTATATCTTTCAACTACCATTTCTACTTCATCTTCATCCAAATTCCTGATCATATCATCAAAAGGATAGGGTACATGCTGATACCCTCCAAAGTTAATCCTTTCTTTGGCTGAATTGATATATCCTTCAGGGTCAAATTTTTTCCTGGGTGGTCCTCTTTTCATAGTATAATGCAACAATCTATCAAGGATTGAATTATATCCCTCCTTAGCCAACACAATGAAATCACCAAAACACAAAGTACTAGGTATAAAAGCCTGCTTCCCAAAAGAGCTGAAATGCGTCACACCACAATAATCCATCTGTCTCACAATTTCCAAATATGCAACTCTGTTTGGAACTGTCCTTGGCAAAATAAAAGGAGTATCTTCAAATCCATATACTCTGATCACTGTTGCTCCCTCCAAGCAATACCAATCTCCCCAGTTATGATCAATTGGTCCATTGAAGTCTTTTGGCCGAAGGAATCGCTTAATCTCACCAGTCAATGAATAATTACAAGGATATTGATACAATTTATACAATGTTTTTACAAAATGCTCTTCAAAATGAATGAAACTAGAACTAGCAAACCTGCTGTCCCAAATAGCAGTCCACAGCTAAACAGGCAATGCTTCACCCTCTTTACCAACTTGAGAAATCCTCATCTCTAAAGGCCATACCCCTAACTCCCTGTCCAAAATATAACACTAAGTGCATCAACAATGAATAGTTTATGAGATGAACAATAAAATCTCTACCCTTTATAGCCATCAATCCTGAATCAAGCTCCTTAGAAATATACGAAGCATAATCAAATGGCCTGGAGTTATGATATTGGATATCTGCTGTGATAATCATTGGCACCATTGACATGAATTCCGGGGCATCCATTCCCAACACCTGACACACTGAGAAATATGCGTACTTCATATAAGGTTCAAAAAAATCTACATGAGAGGGAGGCCCCTCACTATCTTCCAGAGGTTTTGGTTTGTTACCCTGTTTAACCTTGTGAATTGGTAACCTCCAACCCTTGTAAATTGTATATATTCTTGAAAATTCCTTCTGAAACTCTTCACAATTGATTTCCTCATTGCAAAACCCTTCCAATTTTAAAACCTCACCTATTGCTTCTTTTGACACATATATTTGTGGTTTTCCAGAAGGATCACATACAACTTTATGTTTTGGATCATAATGATCAGCAAGCAATTGTACCAATTCTACATTTACGAATACATTAGGGCACACGAACTTCCATACATTCAACTTCCATGGATTACAGACTGGCTCAAAACAGTTTCTCCTATGGTAGTGAAAATTGAATAATTCTTATCCTCTTACAGCAGTCCAGACATCACCTATGAACTTGCATTTATCATCTAGCTTATCAACTTCTGCCCTAAGTTGTGCAGACCTTCTAGCTTTAGGCCCTAAACCAGGTAGTTGATCAATAAGGTCTTTGTTCAACCTTCGTTCAATACCCTCAGGCTCTGTATCACTCCTTTGCTTCTTTCCCTTCGACTGACTACTCTCACCAAGCTTTCTACCCTTAGCCCTTCCAGAACCAGAAGACTCCATT
>VDFB02021412.1:0-41388 GCA_007258455.2 Sequoia sempervirens | reverse complement strand
AAGTGGCCACACCACTTTTTGGTCCCCAAATAGACATAATGCAAGTGGCAAGCACATTATAATATGCTTGTGTTATTCTAAGAATACTAATAAAAAACCAAGAGTTTGAGCTCATTTGAAATCAACCTCTCAACAACAAAATAACATACTTCAACCATTTTAGAGAATGCTCACATTGTGGAGTAGCCATGCCACTACTGTTTCTTTGCCAAATTTTTTCCATGATATCCTTGAGGTTAGGTAGGAAATTTTTAATTTTTTTAGTGTAAAGTTTTGATTAAATAGATAGAAAGAAATGGTTTTTAGTGGGTTTTGTTTAATTTCCAAAAATTGAGAATGTTCCACTCATTGATGAAAACATCATTCTCAAATTTGTGAAAACCCTAGTGAAGAACAACCAAAACAAAACCCTTTGATAATGCCTCAGAATCCTCCCAAGATGCAAGAAAATGTACTAGGAAAATATAAAAACAAGAGGGAATTTGAGACAATAATTGAAAGGTTGAGAGATCCATTAGGAAAAAAATCCCATATGTCTACCCTCCTAACTTCACTAGAATTGATTGTCTCTCACATAGAATTTGTGGGTGGTCAAATAAGAGAGAAGAACAAATACAATTTTATGCCAAAAAAATCCTATGAGAAAATAAAACAAAAAAGTATTGAAATCTAACTTGTGTGCATTGTTCACTAACCCACAAACTAAGGCATCGATACACAATGCTTACAAGAGGTTCCTTATCTATTAGTTCCACAACCAATGGATAAGGAACACATTTATAATAGGTGGTGGATGGTTTTTTACCACCATCCATGAAATAACAATGAGGTATCATATTACTTTTTGAAAAAACTTAATTGTGAGTTTTTCCTCAATAAGATCTCAAACTACTTTGACATGGGGGAGTTACAAGGAAGAGAGGGGGAATCTGTACATGACAGAGTGGGGGAACAACATGCCCAAAACTAGGCACTACAACCCCTTGATCAACTAGATATTGAGCATGTCACAATCCCTTCCATTGAAAAGGAGGGTGTTGAGGTTAAGACCCTATAGTTCATTAGATCACTCACTTAGACCCTTTTACAACACATTAGGCCTCAATTTTCATCTCACTTATGTCAAAACTATGAATCTATTTATGTTTATTGGTCTAAGGATGATCTAGATGCATGTGGCCAATAGTAGAATACATGTATATGGGATCAAATTGTTAGAATATGTGAGCTTTTGGATTGAACATCTGGCATTGATAGATAGGTAAATTTGAACAAGGTAAAATTCAATTTATTATATTTCATTCTAAAATGTAAGATTAACTAAATTAGTAGATTGATTGTAATCAATTTTTAGGGTCAAATTGTCCACTCTATTTTTTTTATCCCTCCACCTCCCACTTACATGATGATTTTGAGTCCACAAGTATGTAACTAGTAAAGAAATAATAAATATAGTACATGTTATAATAGTATCAACTTCGATGCTACTGATAGAGGTATGAGACAAATTACTAAATTTCATATTATATTTATTATTTTACATGTCTATTAGTAAAGGTTTGAATGATATTCATTTATAGTTTAATTTATATCTTCATGCTTTCCACAAGCCTTCACAACTCTAGATTATGAACATGCTCCTATTACTTATGAAGAGAGGTAAAAATTGATTTAGAGAAATGATGATTATGTGGTAAGTGATTATTCTATTATATTTCATTTTATAATTCATTTATATATGTGTGTGTGTACATTTTATTGTATTAGGTGGAGCTCAAGAATAGTTTAGAGAGGAGGTCAATTTGGTGAATCTAAAAGCAACCATTAGTGTATGCTTCTCCATCCAATTGATACTAAAAGGTAGCTCATGATCTCTTACCTTGAGGGAATTTATTACATTAGGTCCCTTTTTTGTAAAACCAATATGGTACTTTAGTACATATATTTACAAAAATGTGACATTATATTCCTATATGGATTTTTTGTAAGACTATATGAATTTATTATACATATATTTTGCATTTACTAACATATAACACTATATGCCCATATGTCTTTTTTGTTAACACAAGTTTTTCCAATATTGTCCATATTTACTATAAATTATTAATTGATGAAATACATAACTATACCGATGTTGTCCATATTTTCTATACACTATTAATTGAATAAATGAATATCCATACAAGTAAAAAGAGGGAATATAGGACATGTGCTTGATAATACATGAATAATTATAGAAGAAAAATGAATGAATATAGGACCTTTGTTATGAATTGAACACAACTTGATGTTGGTTTTATCTTTGCATGCTAGATATTTTCTTAGGTATGATGACTATGTGACATAGATATATTATTGTCATAAAATATTTTTATTGTGATTTGGTCATGTATTATGCTTAAACTATTAATACTTCTATTTTTTTATGGATTTTGATGAAATTCCTCATGGTATCTATGACCGATGAATTAGTATGGGCTAACTACACTTGATCCATGAGGCTATGAAGCATAATCGTACCACCAAATGTCAATCCAATACAGATCATTCAAAATAAAATAAACTAAGCATTTATCAAAACTAACAAGATAAACTATGAAATCTTTTAAAATGCCTACTCTAATCCATTGAAACTTATCCTATTGGGGGAGTGGTGTCGCATTGATGTGGAATGGCAACCCTTTCCCAATCCTATGGATAAATGAGCTTGTTCCAATTAGTTTTATTGAAAAAAACTAATGAAAATGATAAGAAATGTGCAATGAAACATGATTTAAAGCTAAATGAACATGATGCAAGCTATTTTAATTGCTATGGTTGTATGAAAGCCTAATCTAAATGAGTTTTAAACTAAAAAAGATTCAAACCCTAATTATCAAATAAGCCAAGTGGATGCATTATGTTACCATGGAAGCCATTAATGGAAGCTAAGCTATTATGTAAGTAATTTAAACTAAAAAAAGAAGCTAAATGTGAGTACACATGCAAATGATTTTTGCAACATAAGTTTGATGTTAAAAGATGGATCCATTTGTCTCCAAATAGTGACCTATTTATAGGGGAGAAAATGAGAAATGGAGGGTTGAGATAAAAAAAGGTTGATCAATGATTAAGGTTGGAAAAATTTAGAGGAATGGATCACAGATTCTCATCAATGAATGAGAATCATTAATGAGATTTAATCAAGGGTTCACCTTTATTCAAAAAAACACACTTTTAATTTGCACAAGGAGTCATAAGTTAACTTGCACAACAAGTCAAGTAAGTTTGTTAAAAAAAAGGAATATTCCCCTTTTTCAAATGAGTGAGCAAAGAGAATATTCTTCAGAATATTCTCAGGGTGAGGGAAATAGATATTTAGTAAATTAAAATAAAGCTTTAATGTGCAAAATGGGAAGGAATATTCCTTTTGGAGGAATGCGCAAAGAAGGAATATTCCCTTAGAAGTGGGGTGGAATGAGATTTAATTAGGTAATTGATGATTAAACAAAGGTTTAATTATGCAATTAGGGGAATTAGATGATTTCATTAAATAAAGCGATTTAATGAAAAGGGGGAAAGTGGAATGATATTTAATTAAATAACTTAGGGTTATTTAAATAAATAAGAAGACTTAAGGATTTAAATTAAATAAATTGGTGTATTTAATTTAATAGGATGAAATATCAACATGAAAAAGGGGTGAATTAAACAGGTTAAATTAATTAGGTTAATAGATGCAAATAATGCAATTAATTAAATAGCTAGGGAAATTTAATTAATTAAGCGAAAAGAGGATGGGTTTTAGGAGGAAATGGTGTTAGTATACTTAATTCAAGTGCATGATATTATTTGGGACATTTTTCAGTGACTACATTTTCCCCCTCTTTGAAGTGAGGTATTTGCTATGTCACTTCAAAGACTAACACTTTTCATATTTAAAACTATTGCCGAAATCAAAAAATAAATTTTTTCTAATTTTTTAGATACCCAATATTGTCCTAGTGGAAGGAATAAGTTGGTTCACTGCCCCCTCAAGAAATTGGGCGAAAATTTTAAATTTTGGGTTTATTTCTCGACAAAGGTTAAATGTTGCATCAGGGGTCCAAAAAATGCTCTGAGATGCAAAAAAACATTGTAAAAATGCATAAAATGATGAAAAATAAGCTTCAGTTTAGAAAGATTGGTGAAAATGGTGAAAACCCTAGGTTTTGGCTAAAATTAGGGAAAAAATCCTAATTTTTAAGCTTAAATAGGTGAGGAAGGTCACTTTCAATGCATTTGTGCATTCACACCTTCAAGTTTCCTTGCATTTTGAGCTCTAACCTCCTATGAAATGGCTCATCGTGTGCTCCCTTTGCATCTTTCTGATTGAGTTTCCGAGTACTAGTGGCATGCAAATGTAGAACCCTAGGTATGTGACTTGAAACTTCTCTCGATTTTCATTTTTAATTGCATTTAATAGTGCATCAAAGTTAGGTCAATAGGTGCATTGCTATTGATTTTTTAGCGATGCATGCTCGGTTTAGTACCACACCCCAAGATTTTGATTCAACAACACATGGGATTTTTAAATTCAATGATGTCAAAAAGTAGTTGGCAACATATGTGGCAAATGGCAACACACCCCAATCTATTAATAGAGTGACGCATGCCAATAGTGATTCTCTATTGATCATAACAATGCGCGTCACCAAATTGGAAACACACCCCTAAAATTAATATAGCAACACACCTTGAAATCAGCAACGCTATTGATGTTTTGGGTACAAATTCTTAAATTTTGATTAATTTTTCAACTTTTTTCAGCAAATTGACGTTGTGTGCGTGATGTGTTCATGAGGATCAAATGCCGCTAATGTCTCGAGAGCATATATGTGAATTTTTTTTTGCAACTAGAGACCTTGATGACTTGGAGGTGGAGTGGCTGGGGAGAATAGGGTTATGCTTTGTCACCTTCATGCCTAAGATCAAGACCCATATTGCCTTGCTAACAACGCTAGTTGAGAGATGGCACAACGAGATGTCTTCTTTCCACTTTCCCACTAGGGAGGTGACCATCACACTTGAGGAGGTGCTTTCTTCATTTTCCTATCCATGGAGAGTTTTTCATTTATGAAACAGATGGTGAGAGAGACACATGTCTCTCTCTTCTACATAGATGGTTAGTTATTCTTATCAACTCCTAGATTGATCTAGATTTTTACCAAGGCCAGGTCGACACCTTCAGATTGTTTGTTGGAGCTCTAATTTGGGGTTTAGGTTGGGAGGATAAGATCTAGAGGGATATCATGTATGCCTAGGGTTTAGTCCTTATTTCTTTCTTGTACCATGATATGTACGAGGTTGTTTATCGAGAGGACACGAGTATCAAAGTAGGGGTGACTTTGGTTCACATATGGGAATATGAGCACATTGGAGTGCTGAGGCCTATCATTGTTCTAGTTGACATCCATGAGGATGAGCCCACTATTTTTAGATATGCAATGTTGATGACATTGCAACATACAGGCCCCACAGGTTTAGCATATTAGCATCGTGTCATTGATGACATGATAGTGTTTAGATGAAGGCCATGGCTTCAACATCCACAATTGTATGACCAACAACAAGTAGATTTTGTAGGAAAAAATTGGTACATACAAGGCCAAGAGCATGCCATTGTTTAGCGATACCTCCTAGACCGTGTTGCTTGAATGTTTGGAGAGGTACAAGACATACCTACTGATGATTATACTGCTATTTTTCCTTATCATAGAGAGAGGAATAGTGGGGAGTCATCATTGATCCCATTGTGGTGATCAATTATTTTTGAGTACTCATCCCACAGGATTGGGCATATGATTAGGGTCTCCCAAATGTGAGGACTACTCCAAGTTACAATGCATGGTTTAGGCCACCCACATGCCTTACATATACAATAGGGGCATACCCCGATAGGGGCAGAGATAGAGGTAGAGACATGGGCAAAGGAAAGGATGGCAACCAAGGTGAAAGTAGGGATGGCAATAGGGATGGCGGTAGAGGTCGAGCATAGGATTAGGTGCCAAGTGATGGGAACCAACAACAACAACTAGATCAGGGTCATTAGGACCTAGGGCATCAACAACATGATGGATAGGTTCTGGGGGGATTGCCGCCTCCTCCACCTATATAGCTAGATGCAAAGGTTTAGGAATAGATCTAGGTTCTTACTACTAAGAGGAATTGATCACAAATAGAGTGGGATCAACTATAGTAGTAGCTACAAGATATGACTATGCAGTGAGATCATGAGGTTCAGTTGCGGTAGAAATTGGAACTATAGCTAGCCCAAGAGAATGGGTGGAGACATCAATTAGAGGTAGTGACTGTAGCATCACACAACCATACCATATCTTCTAGGCTATACAAAGAGGTAGTCACAAGGCTGCATACTACCACATGCACTATCATCGTGATGTTCATTAGGTGAGGTGAAAACTTGATTTTTCATAGCCGAGTGGAGCACCACCTAGAGCTGAGGATCAACCATTTGTTAGGGGTGATTCTAGCAGCCATGATTAGTAACTATGAGAGTTATCCATCCTATGGATACTTTTTGATTATTTTCCTAGATTATTTATATAGATATACATTCATGGGCTCATTTTTGATAGCCTCATGGATATTGTACTTTTGATTGATATAGAAACACTAATTCAAATATTGTATCATGAAAACCACCCATTTTTTTTATATATATACGAGATGATCTTGATTTGATATGATGTAATGTGTTCTTATTTCATGTTTTATGAATGTATGGATAAATTTGATATGATGTGATGTGATGCAATGCCCTCATGTATGGATGTACTTCTTTTTATCTATGTGATATGTGATGATTTTATATGACGTAATGTAATGGATGTTTGTACTTCTTTTTTAGTATCTTTTTATGAATTTTTATATGATGGATGCATTGATGATATACCTATGCTTATGCAGATACATATGCCATGGATGCATTTTTTGTGTGTATTTTTCTATGAAATTTATGATATGATGATGTATGCATAAGGATGTATGTGTGGATAATGTAAATATTCGTGCTTATGATATGGCATGCAATGCATGTTTATGATATGTGATATGTGTGTATGCTGATGATTTGTGGATGTAGGATGTATGCATTGATGATATTATTTTTATTGACTGTCATGATACCAAGTTAGTGTAGTGAGAAGATAGAAGAAAAAAGATTATTGACCACTGATTTTGATGATTGATTCAAAAAGTTCCAACAAGTCTATGATCCACTGAGACTTTATTAGAGATGGTGATGATAAATGCATGAATGATGATGATTTGTTCATATCTTAGGATTAAGATTTTTTTGTCATTCCTTATTTTTGATGTAACACATAGACATGATGCATCAAGGTATTGATAACCAAGATGACATTGTTGTTGGAAAAATGAGTAAGCTATCTATATGTTGTCATTGATGTCACCATGTTGGTAGTTTGGTCTGGTACTCTTAAACCGGTGCATATAACTAACTTATCTTCTCTAGTGGCTGATCCAATATTTTTTGGTTTCCCGTTCGGTATTCTAGTCCGCACTTCTCCGTGGTTGACAATTTCTGGTTGTGGTTTTGGGAAACTACTTATGGATTTTAAAAGAATGCATGATCAGGTTATTTCATGTTTTCATGCTCATACAATGAAGTGACATTATTCTGTTGGTTGTGTTGAAGACTATTCCTAGCTGACTTGTTAAGATAATTTTGATATGATATGAAAAATTATGTGTGATCTATTTTTGGTCTGAACCGACATAATTTATCATGCTAATGATCAAATTTCATTTTGAAAATACTTTGTGGAGTCAAAAATTGATATCCTTTATAAATAAATTGCATCTAATTAGGCCAACCAAATTGTTGCTTGCGATGGAGATCGAATATATATATATATATATATATATATACATATACATATATATATGGTGAACAATCTTTTGATGTATGGGGTGTGTGCAAGTGTGGGTATGTGTGAAAGTATGTGTGTGGTATAATGCAGTAAGTCTATAGAAAAGAGATAGAAGAAATAGTGAGTGAGTAATGAATGTGAAGGTGTGATCAGAAAGGAAGTAGTTGTGAGCATCTCCAGAACTCTATCAGCACATGATAGGTGCATCTTTCTAGTTCAATTTTGGGCTGTAAAGCCTTATTCTATTTTTGTATAATTCTAAGTAGGCAATCAACCTCTTTGTTGGATAGTGAGTCCTCTGTAGGTAGTGAGCCTTTGTACTTGGACATTGAGTCCTTATTTTGGCAGTGAGCCTCTTTTGAAAATACCATATAGTGTGAGTTAACCCTCACCGTGGTTTTTCCCTTATTGGGTTTTCCAAGTAAAAATCTGGTGTTCATTGTGTTGATTTACTTTCTATTATTTATGTTTCATGCTCATATTTAATAACATATTAGTGTGGTTGAAGATTTGATAAGTGATATAGTTTTAAGTTTGAATTTGTGTGACAATTGATTCACCCACCCTCTTAGTTGTCTTGCGCCTGTTTAACAATTGGTATCAGAGCTTGTAGTTCCTTGTGATAGAGCTTAACTAGTTGAGGAAGATCTTGAAGGATGGTTGAATGGATGATAAAGGAGAACTTTGGACTTCTCTTGAAGATCTTGATAAAGTGGAAAGAGAAAACAAAGATCTGAAAGAGAATCTTGATGAAGCCAATGAATGTGTTTGGAAATTGAAGGAACACTTGAAGAAATTTAAGGAAAGACACAAAGAAGTAGGTGAACAACTTAAACAAGAGATAATTGGATTGAAAGTGACCATATAAGAAAAGAAGAGGATTAAAGAATGCTTGAATACAATGGTGTAGGACAAGTCTGATGAATGTTCTAGACTTGAGCAGGAGATAGTAAAGTTAAGAGTGGAACTAAAGAAGACTAAACTCTATGAAAATAATTTCAGATCTAGCTTCAGTAAACTTGAAGAACTTCTTATAGGACAAAACCATGTAAGGACAAAGGTGGCTTAAGAGTTGATACTAGTGAAAGTTATAAAGATGTGAAGAAGAATCAAAGCAAGAGGAAGCACAAAAGGAATTTTGCAAGAAGACCACCTGTAAGATAGCCTAATGCATAGAGGTACCCCTCTTTTGATGGTGTTTGTTTCTTTTGTAACAAATATGGTCATAGAGCAACTGAATGCAGGAGCAGGATGAACTGATTTTCTAGCTCTCTTTCTGGAAAATGTTTTGAATGTGGGAAGTTTGGACATAAGGCTATAAAATGCAGATCTCAAGTGAGCATGATCAGTCGGGTAATGAGGAATAGGTTTAATTAAGGCAAGCTGAATCAATTCTTTAATGGCTATTGCTATATCTACAATAACTTTGGACACAAAGCAAATCAATGTAGATTGAGGAATAATGGAGGACAGTCTAACCAAAAAGGTGTGATATGTTATAATTACAACAAACTTGGAAATTTATCTAAAGTTTGTAAGAATAAGAAATGAAAGAAGTCTACTCCAAATGAGAAGAGTGAACCGGTAAAGAAGGTTGAAAAAGAAGAAATGAAGCAAGAAATGGATAAGGTATGGAAGAAGAAAGAAGAAGAAGAGAAATCTGAGACCCTTGATGTGTCTGTATCCTCATCCGGTATAGATGACTTATTCAGAATGTAGACCTAGCATGGCTTTAGGGGCAACATTATCAGAAGATCATAAAAACCCCCTGGAAGTATGGCATGTCAGAGGTTGGAACGTGGTTAGAATGAGAAGAATGATTATTCAAAGGTTTTGGAAAAGGAACTAGAGAAAAATATGTTGGTATAAGGATTTGTGGACCAAATTAGGTTTTTCTGTGTTAAGTGAAGTATGTATTTAGTAGCTTTTTGTGTTTGCTACATTGAATGTGCTTAGGGAAAACTCGACCATGGTTAAGTGAAAAATTGTGATGCTTTTTGGTTAATTGTGCATTTGAAGTCTTTGGGAGGTGCTCTGAAGAAATCTTGAGGCATGCTTGAAGTCTTTCTGAAGGGAATTCAAATAAATTGTATCAGGTAATATGAGAACCCTTTTCTCTGTTTGTGAAAGGAAAAAAGAAAATTGAAGAAGTATCGCTGAATTTCAAGAAAGCATAGAAATGGACAATGGATTGTGTGGTGTTACCTCTCTGAAGCTAAAAAGGGTTGAAGTAGAAGAATACAATCATAGGAAAATGAAAGAAATTGAACTAGGGTTGAGTAAAGTTGAATTGTAGAACATAAAAACCTTAGGGATGGATTTATGGAGTGAATTTTTGTGGATTATAGATAAGGAGGTTATCTTGTTCTTGTTGAACTATTTCAAGGATGGAAGCATTGTCTTGGAGAAACCCTATTTGATTTTGAGGGAAGTAGTTGAAGCGATCACTGGATTATGTAGCATTGGAGAACTTATTGGAAAGAGAACTGTGAAGTATAAGGATGTGGTGGAGTTGACTGGCATTGGCAGAGATTAGAGAGCATTGTTGATTGATACACTTAGTAATTTGGCTATTAGGTATGTTGCATACAATATCTCATACAAAATTTATTTAAGAAATCATGAAAGCTCAACTTTGGCTATTGTTGTACATATTTCGCACATGATGGTTAAGGAGAACAAACAATTTGATTTATGTAGCTTGCTACTTGAGAATTCTCTTGAAAATGTTTGAATGTCATTGGTTGAGAATTATCCCTTTTGTTTCGGATCCTTACTGATATGTCTAGTGTTTTATCTTCAAAATTCTCTATCGAGAAAGGATAATGTGATGTGGGAATATGGTATCCCTATTGGAAAGCAGATTTATAGGAATATAGAGTCTTTGGAAGATAATGAAAACATGTGCAGATCATATTTCTCATCTTTGTGAGAAAACCCTTGCTCCGGTATATCTACATCAAGTCAATTTGAAGTGGGATCTTCCTCTGGAAAAAGGAAAATGGAGATTGTTATTAGTGATTCCCCTCTGGAATCGAAAAAGAGAAAATAAATGACCAAAGACATCATTGATATTTCAGATGAGAAGGAGAAAGAATCTCTGACTGGTACTGAATCCCTTGATCCTAATGATATCCATTCTATGATAGTTGAAGGAAAAATGAAGAAGATTGGTGAACTATGGAATGCTACCTCACCTATTGACAAACTGAAAATTGATGACGTGCTAGTAGATTATCTATTTCAAAAAGGTATTGAAGTATTTGTTGTTTATGATTTCTTGCCAAAAAATTTGACTGAGATTGTTGAAGAAAGGATGTTTCTTGAAGGTTCGAAAGGATGTAAGATGGGAATCTTGGTTGAAAGAAGATGTAAAAAGGCTCTGCCGAGATTTTTTGGATTAATTTTGGAAACAAAGAATTGTGTTAAAGAAGTTTCAGATGTTTACAAGTATTGTTTTCGGTGGCCTACAGTTGTAGATAATTTTAGAAGTAGAATTGAAGGAATTGAAGCCGAGATGAATGACATTGGAAAGAATTTAGATATATTTGAAGATACGGAAGGGAAGCAAAGGATAAGAGTTTGTGAACTACAGGCTGAACTAATTATTACATAGAGACAAAGAGATGATGTGACAAAGACTTTCTAGCTACTTAAATAAATTGCCGAAGTCTGATTAGAGCATTTTTTCAGAATTCTTATTAATGCAAAAGATGTTGAGAAGATATTTTTTGTTGAAGATTGGTCACCCTCTTTTACTCTGTTGGGGCTATTGGAAAGTACATGCACAAAAATGGAGTCTATTGTTTTTAATTGGGAGAAGTTGTATCCAGTTCTCAAAGAAAGGTATAAGAAGGTGTTCTAGGTGAATAGTTGGAGCATGAATTATATCTCCATGCTATTGACATTAGACACACTTTTGCACGTACTGATGGGCTTCTCTTTCCATGGTTGGCTAGTAGCACATCATCCTCAATAGTTTCTTAGCTAAAGTCATACCACTAGAATGGGAACCACATATGCCATTGTGTACTATTAAAGAGGTCAAGGCTTCCTCTTGGTTAAGACATTGTAGTAATGTCCCCTCAATACTTCAACAATATAAGGTGTCACCTAGGATCGCAAATTGAGAGGTCTTCTTAACGATGGTCTTTTAAGGTTGGAGGTGATATTGGATGAAAGGTTTCCTCTACTTAGTTAGGTGAATCCATTACAGGACATTGTTTGGTGTGTCTAATAGTGATCCAATTTTTTCCATAACATCTACTACTCGGTTGTTCATGCGAGGAATCTACTCAAAATTTATATCAATAAAAAGGTCCTTGAGATTTTCTATCATCTTCTTACAAGGAGTAAGCTTTACATCCTTAGTTTGATAGTTTTCATTGACTTGGTTGATAACCAACTATGAATCTCCATAGACTTTTATTTCTTGTATCTACCATTAAACTACTATCCTTAGACCTATCAATAGGGCTTCGTACTCAACAATTTTTTTAGTACATGGAAATGATAGCTTGTATGACTTTGGGATGCAATCACCTTGAGGGTTGATAAAGAGAATACCTGCTCATGATCCATGTTGGGTGAGTGATCCATCAAAGTACATCTTCCACTAATTTGTTGTATTGACAAGAAATACTAATTCATCAGGGAATTTAGATATCAATGGGTTCTCAACATGGATAGGTGTCTCTGCTAGTTGGCCTATAATCAGTTGTCCTTTGATTGCCTTGCACTCCATGTAATCTATGTAAAATTTAGTTAAGATCATTATCCATTTGGCAATTCACCCAATGAGAGTTGCTTTGGATAACAAATATTTCAATGGGCCAATCTTTGCAATGAGTTTGATTTGATGTGACAACATGTAGTGTCTATTTTTTTTTGAAGCAAAAAACACTGCTAAACATGCTTTCTCAATGGATGAATAGTTCATTTTATAGCCCACTAAGGTCATATTGATGTAGTAGATAGCTCTTTCCTTTCCATTTTCATCATGTTGTGCTAGAAGAGCACCTAGTGTTGTTGATGTTGCTGGGATATATAAGATCAATGGTTTGTTCGGTATTAGTGGCATGAGAACTAGAGTTTTAAATAGGTAGTCCTTGATCTAATAGAAAGATTTGTGACACTTCTCATCCCACTTGTAAGTTATTCCTTTATGGAGAAGATGTGAAAAAGGGTGGATTTTATCTCATAGTTGCACTATGAACCTTCTGATGGACTACAACCTTCCTTGTAATCCTCTCATCTACTTCAGTGTTTACAATGGTTCAATGTCTAGGATGGATTTCACTTTTGCTAGATCAATTTCTATCCCTCTTTTTGAGAAGATATAGCCAAGAATTTTCCTTGATGTAACCCCAAAGACACTTTTTTTGATTCAGTCATACTTTGTAATCTTCAAGTTTGTTGAAGATGGGTCCTAAGACTTGTATGTGTTCATTCATTCTTTTTGACTTGGCCAAAATTTCATCCACATATTCTTTGACTATTTTGTGGACCATGTCATGAAATATGAGGTTCATTTCTCTCTGATAGGTTTCCCCTACATTCTTCAACCCAAATGGCATCACATTCCAACAATATGTTCCCCATGGACGAGTGAATGTAGTTTTATGTTGATCCTCCTTGGCGATCATGATTTGATTGTAGCCAAAAAAACCACCCAATAGTGACAACATTTCATGCCTAGTTGTTAAGTCTAATATGATGTTGATCTTAGTGTTAGTGATCTAGATTTGTACCCCTTATGCTAAGCTATGAAAGAAATCAGAAGGTTTGGATGTAACATGGGACTGTTTTTAGGTTGTGGGTGTCCTATTTGAAAGAAAACCTCTAGATTATGGGTTGGCTCCCCTTTTGATGTCACCTAACTAATGATTTTTGAGGAAAAGGGTAAAAGATGCATAAATAATGAACATTAATTTAAATTGCTAAGGGTGATATACCAAAATTGACTAAGACCTGATAACAACCTATCACATTCAAAACAATGTCATAAAACCTTGTTCACACAACTCATTTTAACATGCATTTCACATAAATAATTTATAAGGAGGCTTCTAAACAAAACTCTTAGAAGGAAAACAAAATCTCACAACTAACAACACTTGGATTAACTAACACAACTTATAACCTATAACAATGCATTTTCTGGTAAATAGATGCTTAAACATGAGACAAGATTGCAAGGAAAGGTAAATTTCACAAATAATCTGATCAATCACTAATAGCACACCATAAAACATGAAATAAGAAGGTAAATGTTCTATTTTATTGATTAAAGTACTCATTGTATCACAAGTTCATCTGAGTTACAATAATGCTCCTGCTGAAAAATAAATCCAAAACCAAGCTATAACTTCTATTGGAAGGAAAGAACTCCCTCCAAAAACACTATTTTAAGTTACTTAAGTATAAACAAACAACTCCTCTCACACATGTCCATCTAGAAGGTTCTGGTCAGATGAAGCACAAAAACCAAAATGGAAGCTTCCAAAACCCTTCCAAAAGGTCTCCAAATGTAGAAAAGTCAAGCTAAGTCCAAGGTCTCACTAAAGGTGTGACAAAATAGCCTCCAAAACAATCATTTCTCTCCAAAATAGTCAAAGGCACAACTCACAGACTGTCCTCATGTCTTCTAGTCATAATTTTGTCTCCCAAAGCCTTGATCCATGTTACTTGTGTGTTAAATGACAACACAAGACTCTATTTTGCATTTAAAAAAAATATTTGGTTAAGTGATTTAGATTACATCACTTAATCAAATTAATTTACATTTTAATGAAAAATGCAAAAAAAGGGCCCCACCACCATCCTTGGATTACAATTACATTTGCATTAAATAAACATAATTAAAATAAAAGTGATTTACAAATCACTTACATAATGACTTTCAATTGAAAAAATGAAAACTAAATGATACTTAAATGCTTGCAAAAGCATTAAGAAAAAAAAAATTCTTCCAAGGCATTTGATCAATTGTAACTACCTCCACTTCTACATTTCAAGGCCAAAAAAGAACATGACTATGACTTAGTCAACAACTCCCGATTTTCAAAGGAAAATAAAAGGCCCCAATAATTCGACCTATGTGAGCTCCACAATCTTTGCTAGGAACATTTTGAAGTCTTCAAGGCACCATATGATCAAAGGTCAAAGGAATATGATTTGGGACTTGGCACATTTTGAAGCAAGGCATATGATGTTCAAATAAGGAAAAATTGCCTAAGTCCTAAGACTCACCATCGACCCACTTAACACATTAATACGGGTTTCATTTTTAAAAACAAGGGAAAAAATTCCCATCGACCTCCAAAGTAGGGTTCATACCCTAAACAAAATAATGGGAAAAGAAAAAGAAAACCATCATTTGTGCATCAAAGATTCTAGAGATGGTATTCTTCGCCATGAGGGCTTAATAGAAGCACTGCAAACATGATTTTTTACAAGTTTCTGGCCAATTTCATGATGAAACCCTATGATTTACATTGAGAACATGTATTTGTGTTTTTTGTTAACCAAAATTAGTTTCTCCACATCTTTTGAAAGCCATTTTGTGATCTAAGGCCCTGGCCATAACATTTTTCTAACCATTTTTGTTTAACTTTTCTTTTTCTATGGTTGTTCATCTTGTTTCAATCACCATGAGGGTTTTTCTCAAGCTCGAATGAAGGCTCTCAGTAAAAAAAATGCTTGAATATTGCAAAAAAAGAAAAACCTTCAAGTAAGCCTTTTACCAGTCTTGATTTTCTCCTTCATTTTAGTGAATGGAAGCTCGAATGGAAGCTTTTCATTGCCAATGTGAGACAAAATTTAACTTTTCGCTGTATTTGAAGTTGAAAATTAAGAACCCCAAGTTTCCTTTGTGATTTTTGTGAAGAAAAGACTCAACCTTTAGTCGTGGCCATGGAGAATGAAATATGGTTTCATATTATTTTGATTTTCTTCAAAATTGCATGATAGCTTTTAAAATGGCTCTATATTTGCAATTTTTTACTTAAACCCCAAGTGAGTTTCTTGACATTGAGGAAAAGAACCACATTTTGAAGAAGAGAAAACCCTGCAGGCCACGACCATGAAGGAGGTACTATTTTTCCTTGGTATTTCTTCTACTCCTTTCTGAAAGACAACTTCAATCCATTCCTTTCAAAATCATGTGTTTGTAATTTTTAGAAAATAGACCCAACTAGGTTTTGATTTGGTGAGGAAAGAATGATCTTTGGCCAAGGTTGTAGAGAAAAGCTGGGTTTTTTATATGTTTTCTGCATTTTTTGTAAAATATCCTCCATAAATCTTTCTTTTACCTCTTCATTAGCATTTTCAGTTCAAACCCAGATGGGTTTCACCATGTGTTAAAGAGAAACCCATCCTTGCCTTTGTATTTTGCATCTCATGATAAACCCAGATGGGTTCCTTAATTTGTGAAAGAAAACTTGGTTTTGTTGGCACAAAGAGAATGTTGCCCCCAAAGGTTTGGTTGTAAAATGATTCAATGCCATTGCATAGTGTGGGTATAATTTAAAAGCTCAATGCATCTTTTCCATTGTTGCTTTCAAAAGATTTGGCTCTTTGAAAGCTATTTGTCAAATCATTTTCTATACTGATTGCTCTTGCTTCAGTTCTTTGAAGTTTATATTCATAGCCAGATATTAAATCTTCTTCTCTTTTGAATATTTCTTGTCTGGCTATTTGAATTTCACTTTCCAGTTCACAAATTATTTCCTTCAATACACTTAGCTCATCTTGCAAACCACAGTTCTAATTCTCGAGGTCTATTACTTGATGCTGAAAATCACTAAGTAAATTTTCTTTGTTTTCAATTTCTACCCTAGAAAAATCTGTACTCCACTTCAACTTCTGCTTAAGTCAGTTAGTTGATCATTTATTGTTTTAGTATGAATCATGTGCTTGGATTTGTCTTCTTCAATATTTTGAAGTAGTTGTAGAGCATTAGCAACTTCTTTTTTTGCTCGGGCTATTGTATCTTCAAGACACTTTCATAATTAACTGGTAACTGTATTTCTCTTTCAATTGTTTCTTACTGAGTTGTTATAACTTCACTTTCTAGACTACAAAATATATTCTTGAAGATGTTTAGAAAACACTCCAACTCCAATTTCTAGCTTTCAAGCTCCAACACTAGGTTATGATAGTTACATTCCAACTCCAATTTCTGACCTTCAAGCATCGATACTTGACTTTGATACTCTATCATAGATCTTTCCATCTTGGAAAGCTTTATTCTGTGTAGATGTTCAGAGGTTTCTAGCTTTTCATTTAATTGAGTCACCAGAGCTGGTATTCCATCTATACAGATTCTACCATTAGTATCCTTTAACTTCAAAGTATGATCTTTTTGAATAAGGGAAGCTACTAAAATTTTCTCCATTTTAGTAGTTTTTTTCATGAGCATTCTCTAGCTCACTTTCCAGTTCATGAATCCTCTTCTTAAATGTATTTAGTTTATTTTTCAAATTAGGACTATCATTCTAAACTTTCATCACTTGAATTGGAGAGTCATGAGGTGACATTTCCAAGCTTGTGAGTTCTGTACCATAAAAGAGTTTAGAACCAGGTAAAGTAGACTCAAATAAAGATGCTCTTAGTTTCTCGTCTAAATCAACAATGTACACATTTTTTTATTCTAGATTCTTTTTTTAATTCATTCAATTTGTAAATAAACTCAATATTCTCATTTGTCAATTCCTTACAATCTCTTTCAAGCTCATCCATATCTTGTTTCAAAGTCTTCAAATATTGATGTAGATCATGTTGTGATTCATCTATGTATTCCGTGACTTTTGTGGATGAATGATTACTGGGAAAACCTGGTATTTCATTCTTTAGTATTCTAATCTCTTCTTTTTGATATGATAGATTTTGCATCCATTCGGCTGTCTCATTCCATCACCATGAGATTGTATCTTTTGGGACTAATCAATTGATAATACATGTTCAATATGCTTACTCTATTCTTAAGTAAAAGAATTGTGGCAACAATCCACTTAACTATTTGAAAAGAAACAATACATATGAAAGAAATATTTTTATCTTAGATACAAAATAGAACATGTTCAATAGCTTTTTCCTCTCAAATTGAGCATCTTTTAACAGTGCTTCCTTTGGTATGGTTACTTGATGTATATGGCTGGCTAATCATTTGAATGTGAGCTCCATTTTCTGCACTATATTGTATCTTTTGATTGTTTGTAATGCTTTTAAATGTTCACATGTTGGCCTCCTTTATAAAAAGAACATTTTGTTTAAATAGTTGTTGTGATGATCATGTTTAGGGGCTGCTCCATTAAGGGCATTGCTGTTTGAAATGCATTGATATCATGATGTGATTTATTTCCATGTTGTTCATTGCATTCTGAAATACCTTTCCTTTTGGACCTTGCTGTCCTATAGCATGATGTGGCTATTTCATACCTCCATTGACTCCATGTAGGCTTCAATGTGTGTTTCACCATATTCTTTTGCTTTATTCTGTTATTGACTCTTGGCACACAAGATTTCTATTTCTCATTGATTCTTATTGTCTTTGTAATGTAGATCATTATTGTTGTCCATCCATGAGATGTAGCATGTATTCTCCTTTAGGACTGCCCCTTTCTCCCCAACAATTGCTTGCTTCCCCACAAGTTTGTTACTTGGCCTTCACAACAGTTTAGTCCTTTTGATCATGTGCAAAAAATAAACACCATCTCCTCACTTTAATCCTAGTGGATAGACACATGTCACCTATGTTGGTGACTTGAAAGCTCAACATCCTATGTGATGTGTGGCTGTCCAATAGGATTGAGGTGAGAGGGACCTGATGGTACCTTGAACTATTACTTCTTGCTGCCCCATATGCGTCATGATGGCTTCAAGCATGCCTTGATTTCTCCTTCATTATTTAAGAGATGCATAATTGTTCAGTTGATGCATCTATAATTGAACTTATTGCATCTCTGAAATCATTTACTTCTTTTAATAAAATGGATTATGGATCCACTTAAGATGATTGAAAGACATGTCCAAAAAAATGTACCTTCCCTTTGAAATGATGGCAGCCATATGACTGATTCATTATGAAAAGTTGAAGTATGAGCTCTTGAAAGCTTAAATTATGTGTTGCATCTTTTGAATATGATAATGAAAGTTGATCAATTGGTGTGATTCCATATCGATTTAATGCATTAATAGCATGTCTATCATTGATTTGATCAAGTTGCTCAATTTCTTATCCCTCTTAAAACACCAGAGGGTAGCATGCTGAGCTCTACCCTCGTGGGAGCCACATTTACCCCACATGCTATAATTAGTTGAATCGGAACAGTAACAAGACTTGTCCTAAATCTACACAAGGAACAAACAGTTAGATAAAAAAAGAATATCATAGGTGTGTTTGATCACTCCTTTCTTGTTTTCGGGGATACTTATGGTATGCTACTATTTTAATGCTTTTCAAAATTATATCACATGTTTATGGATATTTTTCATATAATTTTGATTAGGGATCTTTTATTTCTCTAACAACACTATTTTTATCCAATGCAAGAAACCTAGGAGCAGAGTAGTAGAGCAGTGGGAAGGATCGAGATGATTCGAGGCCAAGTCAATGGGATTCGTCATTCCACCAAGAAATGATGGGTCCCTTTTCATGTTATATGCAATTTATTTTTGTTATCCATATGCGTATGATCTCTTCTTTACTAGCATTAGGATAGCTAGTCCCTTGGCTTGTGAGGGACATTTATATGCTCATGATTATCAATAAAGATTGCATTTGCAATACATAGTGGTTCTATTTTTTATTTTTCTATAATTGCAACACTGGAATAAAAATGCAATCTATTTTTGACAATCTCTTTCATGCATATTAATGAACTTAGCAGAATATGTATTATCTTTTAATTTTTAAATGAAAAGGCAAAAGAATAAACACTAAGTTACCTAATTTCAGCTAAAAGCTAATTATCAGGTAACAGTTAGGAAGAGTAAAATCATCCTTCGGGCATGCTTTGTTCAAGTCTTTGAAATTAGTGCGGATTTTGATGCCTCTGGTGGGTTTGGAGACTAGTACTAGGTTTGAAACCCACTCAGGATAGTCTATTAGAAACCAAGATCTAATTGCAAACCAGAAAAATCACCTTCCACAGAAGAGAAAAATGAAAAAGCAGAGATTTGCAAAAGATGTGCAAATTGATATATTCGAAGTACAAAATAATACAAGAGAAAATTTTCTTTATAAAAGAAAATATACATAAACCTAATCTTATCTTGAGCAACAAGATAGCTCGATAAGATAAGGATAAAACCTATAACTTAGGAATTAAATAAAGCCTAAGTAAACTTATGCAAGCGTAATTAAATATTAATTACACTAACAACCCCCCATAAGTGCAACTTAGGGAGAAGTAGATTATTATGCAAATATGAGTCTCGACAACAAGGCCTAATTAGGTACTCATGTACAAATGCAAAGAGAGAGAAAACCCAGTGGGAAAAACCCCACTCAGTGAGATGAATTGCTACGAAGAAGCATTGGAAGAACTCTGATGAAGCAACACTGGAACCCCAAATCCGGAAAGCAAGGAAAGATACTTCTATTCGAAAAATACCATATTGCAATGACAAATGCAACAAAAGACCCAATGCCAAGGAATACCGAAAACTCACATACTGGATCAAACCTGAAATCTGTAAGCAACAGTAGATGAAAGGATGAAAGGACCCATAATGATGACAAATCTGGAAGTTGTGTCTCTCGAAGCCAATGCTAAACTGAAACTAAAATTTCCCATAGGATGAGTACCATCAAGATTCTAGAACATTAACCATAAAAACATGTCCCTCAAATGAGAAAGATTTGAACCAATGCGGATCAAGAACCATAAAATCCCAATGTGAAGTGTGAACCGAAGCAAACCAAAGATGTGTCTAGCGAAGCAAGAAGTAAGCTAAAGAAAACGACAAGAAACTAGAAAAACTTAGGTGAGTTGCCACCAATATGAAATATGGATGCAAGAACCCCCCTCAATGGAACTTTATATCAGTTCATTATTACAATACCCAATGATTGCAGAAGGAGAGAATGCAAAACTATAGAAACATTAGCGAAAATGCAAACCTAGTGCACGAAACAAAAATGAATGCATGCATACAAAAGGTAAACATATTCTATAAATGACCTCAGATCTACATAGAGGCCGAAACCAGCTTTCCAACACCGTGAAAATTGTGAAAAATAGATAAGCGAGTCAAAAGATATGCTTCCTAGAGTGAAAACAAAAACATCTAACTTTCAAAGCTTAAAAAGGCATAAAAAAGGAAAAACCAGAAAATCATACCAGCACCATTTCGTAGATCTCAGAAACACCTTTCCGACGATATCTTGTTTGCAAAAAAAGGACACTGTATACCCAAGTTATGACCATTTCCGTGAAAGTTGTCTAAAAATGTCCGATTTGGCTCCTAGAAGCCCTTAGGGGCTAAAAAAATAAGGCTCCTTGTCGCCTGGGCAGACCAGGGGGCTAAAGGACTAGGAGCTAGGCACAGCCCCTAGTCATCCACTTGACCATCATAGGGGCTGGAGCTATCGATAGGGGCTAATCCCGGGCCCTTGGTCGGTGAAGCAACCATCGCTAAGCCAAAGGGGCTGAACGCCTGGCGCAGGGGCTGGGACTGGCACCCGGTCACAACATATGACTACCACAGTGCAAGAAAAAATCCTTGGGCACTGAATGGACTTAGAGTGGGAGGTTAGTGGAAGCTAGCGTAGGGGGCTCGCATGGTGACAGACTGGCTAAGAGTGGGCGGTGGGAGCGGCTACCGCCGGTGGAGGGGTGGCCGTCGGGTAGCAGATGGGTGGCCATCGGGCGGTGACCCAAATAACACTGGTCACACAAAAACCTTGAATAATTTTTGATAAAATATTTTTTTGATTTTTGTGCCTTGGAAACTGTGCGTGGGGGCCGTACGACCCTTAGGCAAAAAAATTTTGCCTCTCCGAACGACTGTGTCCAAATCAGACAAATTTTATATGGAAATAGGGGTTTTTGGGCATTGCGAATCCAACGGCGAGGTCCATTTGGGCCCAAAGTGCTCTAAAAATTAGGTGACCCCCAGATCTATTAGAAAAATCACTGAGCTTACAACCCTCGTAGATCTGGCAAACGGTGACGAAAATGAATGAAATAAAAGTCATTTCTGACTTTTTCCAGCACTCTGAATCCAATGGAAAACCCTGATCTGATCTAAGACGCTGCATAAAGATGCTCAAGGAATGAACCCTCGACAGACCTCAAACGAGCTCTGCAATGTGTTCCTCCAAAAAAGTTAAGAAGGGGCTACAAATTGAGGCTCTGATACCATGTTAGAAACCAAGATCTGATTGCAAACCAGAAAAATCACCTTCCACAAAAGAGAAAAATGAAAAAGCAGAGATTTGCAAAAGATGTGCAAATTGATATATTCGAAGTACAAAATAATACAAGAGAAAATTTGCTTTATAAAAGAAAAGATGCATAAACCTAATCTTATCTTGAGCAACAAGATAGCTCAATAAGATAAGGATAAAACCTATAACTTAGGAATTAAATAAAGCGTAAGTAAACTTATGCAAGTGTAATTACACTAACATAGTCAATTGATCAGATGAATTCAATTTCAAGAAGCTTTTGTAAATCAATTTTCACCAAAAGTGCTATCTGAGGGTGTATCTTCCTTAACTTTTTCTTTACTGGTTTGGCTTTAGGATACACGACTAAGTGATGCACAACCACTTCTAGATTGAGTCCTAGCATATCAGTGTATGACCATGCAAATTTGGTTCTTCGCTCTTTTAGGAATGTTGCTAGGTTTTTCAATTCTTCATCCAACATGGATTCAACATAGAAAGTGATCTTGGGTGCTTCTTTTGTTCCCACATTGATTGGGTGAAATATATAGCTTTTAATTGCACAAATTTTAAAATACTTAAATGATTATTAATAAATTCTTAGTACTAATGGGATACAATGAACTTGACAACTTCTAGAATAAACGGGGTGGACAATAGTCACGATTTCCCTCTCGCTTAAGATTGTCATCAATTTGTTTGCTCTAAGCAAGAAAACTGCTATAAAAAATGGGTTGGATAAAATTACTTTCATGGTATCTTGTGTATAGACAATATGCACCTAAGTCTCAAATGGGTTCTTTAGAAAGTTGGAGGCTAATTTAGAGTCTGAAACATGAATAGGATTGGGGAATGTGTTACATTCCTAGATAATGTTTTACATGATGGAAATTCTCTTACATCAATTCTAATAGGTTTTTAGTGTAGTTGAGACAAGAAATGAAATTTGGTAAATACTCTACATGTTTCTCCAAAGAGATGAAATGTGGCATATAGGGTGTGAACTATCTTTATATAGATTTAAATGATGAATGTAACCATAAATAACACTCGGAAGCTAGATCAGTAAGCCACCTCCCTACCAAATCATACACCAAGTAAATGATGAATGTATACCAGAAGTGACTAGATATTAAAAACGTATCCAACAAACATATTTCATTGGTTATAAAAATCATATCCAACAAAAGAATGTACCTATTTATATTATACAATGCATACATCTACACAAGTATATTTTAATACAATTGACTACGTATTGTTACAATTCATTGACGATTTTTCTTTAATTTTCTATCGGCGTCTCCCTTGAACCTCCTATAGGTGCAAGTGCTAGTTTATTACTTTTCCTCATATGGGAAGTGAGTATTACAGTTTGAGGTGGTAGTCCTTACCATGTGTCAACATCTTGTGAAATGTGTAGTTGTAAGAGTAGCTAATATCATTATGATATTATAAGATGTGGGAGTTATCATGGTTTTTATGATGCATGCAAGAGCATGATTATATAGAGTTATAAAGTGGACAAGGAGTCTTTACCTACTTATGATGCATTTCATGACGCATCATAAAGCATTTTTCTAAAAAAAAGTAAAATACAAAATAATGAAGTGTGGGTCACATGGATTTTTATCATGGTATTTTTGGACCTTGTTTGGGCCCATGGTTAATGCATCATTGTATTTTTATGGGCCTCCACAAGTCTATAAATTGAGGGATTGCAAAGGAGGTACTAAGAAATTTTACGATAGGGCTATATTGTTGAATTTCCTCTAGAGGAATAAGATGTGGTTTTCATGCGAAAAGGGTTTTTTCTAGTATTGGTGTTCTTTTTCCTCTTCTCTCTATTCTTATGCATTCTTTTCTTTAGAAGTATTAATTTACTTGTTAGTATGCTACTAGACTTTATTTAGATCTAAAATTTGCATTAGTTTCCTCAAAGAATTAATGTGGGAAATTCATTTTCTTGACTCTACTATATGAACATATCAAACATTTTTTTATGAAAACCATAAATTACTAGAGGTGCATCCTAAGTATTTTTCTTACAACATGAATCTTAAAAAAATATTGGAAATACTACTACCACAAGTTACCTACTACACATCTAGCACCATCTAGGCGCATGCTTTCTCATTCTTCTAGCACTCCCTCACTTGACAAGAACTCTATAAAGCAAGTGCTATGATATATGCCAAACTCAACATTGAAATATCCTTGGAGGATTTAAACCTTGGTCACCATCATAAAACTTAAGTCCAAAAAAAATAGATATTGATACTAAAGTGACTTCTTCAATTTGAATGGTAGATGTTTCATTTATTTTAATTTGATTTTAATATTTATTTAATAACTTTAACTAATCCATTTACTTTCTGTTCTTTTAGTAAACAAGTGTCACATAGTGGCTAGTACTTGCCTTTATAGTATTTTAATTATTGTTTTTTAGGTTTGAAAAAAAATGTAAGTTTTACTAATGTGAATAAAAAATAAATGTAAGTTTTGTTAATTGTAGTGTTTTAGTATTGTTAATTAGTTATTTTCATGACCTAACACTAACCCTAATCCTAGACCTATCTCTAACCCTAACTATGGTTGTAATACCATCCATAACTATGGTCGTAAGCCTAATCCTAACAATAAAGAATTGCAGATTGACATTCCAAAAGAAATCTATGAATTAATATTAGGAATAAGATTTAATAAAAAGATATTAGATGAATAAAATTTTGAAGCATTATATCTATCAATCACATTTTAGTGATTTTTATTAATAATATTTTATTTTTAATTTATTTTAATTTTTGAATAGTTCTAACCATGACATTTATCTTATTCTTAATTCTAATCCTAATCCTAATTATAATGCTTTTCGGATTATAATAATTATTAATAATAGAATTAGAATACTAATTTAAGTAATAATTATAATAATTTGAGTTATTATAATTTAATTTTTAGTTGTATTTATTTATGATTTGAAGTTAATAAAATTTTGGAAAATAAAAAAGTGGTAATATCAAATAGTTTATTTTATTTAATTTTTCTTTTACTTATATAAAATCAAATCCTTAGGAAGATTATCTTTATATGCTAATTTATGGATGTGTTTAATTTAGTTTTAATTTTTCTTTTAATTATGTAAAATCAAATCCATAGGAAGATTATCTTTATATGCTAATTTATGGATGTGTTTAATTTAGGTTTTATTTTATTATTAATGAAATCTCTAGGAAGATTTTATATGCTAATTTATGGATGTGTTTAATTTAAGTTTTATTTTATTATTATTTTAATAGTGTGAATCTATATAAAATAGCTAATTGATTTTTGTGAGATTCTCTTTAATAAAAACACAACAATTACATATATTAAAAAATCATTCTTAAAAAATAACTTTAAAAAGGTAAAAAATCATTTTAAAAAAATATTTATAAAATAGTTTACCTTGGTTTCCCTACAAATTCCACCATAACACCCCAAACTTCTTAGCCAATTATATTTAAGAAAAATAATTTTTAAATTTTTTAAATTAAATATTTAACATGTTCACTTAAATGAAGTTAGACTTTTAGTTCTTTTTATATATTAGTATAAGTATAAATTCTCTGGTTTGAATGTTAGATGTTGGTTTGTTTAGCTGGTTTGAATGGTCGACGTTTACTTTGTGTTAGTTTGATTTTGATATTAGTCTTTCTTGTGTCGTGTTATACTTGTATAGTGAACTTTAATTCAATCAAAAAATACTTCTTTAGTTAAAGTAATTATAGTGGTAGTTGTCCCATCTTGTTATAATCATATCTAAATTCTACCCATGGAAAGTGTGGCCTTGGCCGTACACTTAGATCGAAGAAAAATGGATCCTTGCACGGAGTATAGGGTGTTGACATTTGAATACAAATCATAATTAATTAGTTTTCACATGTGGGTTTTGAATTTTCAATGATTTGACTTTTAACAGTAAATTTAACTTTCATGATAATACATTTCTCAATGATTAACATACTCATGATGTTCACAAAATGATATGGGGTGCATTTAGTCATAGATCAGAAGTAATTGTTGTATATTATTACACCAAATGGAAGGTTCCTATTGCTCATTTCCAAAAGGTGTATTAGGTAGGATGAGCCTCTGCGATATATTATTTTATGCTAGTGTACATTTTCTCCAGTTGTTTCTGAAAAAAAGGTAAAGAATGCATTAATTTTAGTGTTTTAAATATAAGCTTGTTTTGACAAACAGCAAAAGGGAGAAAGTTCTTTCATGCATGACTTGACTTGCTCAGTACACATTCAATCCTTATACAATTTCTTGAAGAACTGGCCAGCTTAGATTCAAGAGGAATATTTCTTTATTATTTTCTTATCAAACTGTATATACCAAGAACTTTTCCATCTATAAAACTCATGTTTGTTCTTGAAGATACCCAATACAAAAAGAGATTCATAGAGGACCTGGAATAAACTTTGGGAAGTGCTAATCAAACTGCTATCATGAAGGTTTTTAAGTCTATCCTTACTGCTTTATATCAATCATTGGTACAGAATGCAACTTTTTAAGCATTTATCTAGCTTAGGAAAGGTTAGCTAAGAGATTATTCTGGCTTTAGAATTGAAATATAAAGATCTTATTATCAAAGACATTCAAATTATAACTTTTTGAGCATATAAGTTTGAGAAAATACAGTATATATATGATGGCTGTATATGTTGTGTTAAATGATATTAGATTTTTACAATTTATAATGTTGATTGTTGCTGCTTTTGGATTCGATTGTGTGTGAATTTTTTACATCAAAATTGTTGATTGTACGAAAAATTGTGATTGCAGAAAGTTGTAATCTCAGTTCATATGTTCTGCGAAAAGTGCAAAAGAAAGGCGATGAAAACAGTTTCCAGTATCCAAGGTAACAATATATAAATGCCATATTTCTGTCTTTTGACAATGTTGTACACAGATTCAGACCCTTTCAATCCCGTTTATCAATATCAAAACAATATATAAATGCTGATTTACTGAGTTAAGTAATTGTTAATGTATGTTCATGCTTTGATGATGTTGATGATGATGATTACAGGAGTGGATTCTGTAGCAGCTGATTCTTCCACGAACACTGTCACAGTTATTGGAGAGGTGGATGCTGTGGAAATAATGAAAAAATTGAGAAAGTTCAGAAAATCTGCACAGATTGTGAGTGTTGGCCCTAACACCAAAGAGGAGAAAAAACCAGAAAGCAAGGATAAAAGTGTCAATCATCCAACATGTTGCAGAAGTTGCGAGATATGGTATGTTGATGATAATCGTTACTACCAGAATGATTCATGCTCCATCATGTAGATGCAGGTAAATGAATAAACTGGGTCCTAAAGATCCCAACTGTCAGATGGCAGCTGGGTCCTAAAGCATTTAGTAAAGCAATACAGTGGGAATAAACTACTGTGGGATCAGAGATTAGTTTTGGTGTTTTAAATTAACAAGAACACTCTTTGTGAGATGGAGAGGAGATGAAGATAGAGGATATATATATATATATATACATTGAGATTTCCTTCAATTCTGTAATAGGGACTAAGAACAGGATTTCCGACCAGTAGTGCATTAATTGAGAACTATTTGTTGCTTAATGTATTGGGTCAAATCTAAAAAGTGGGTCAAATCTAAAAATTTAGAATATATTTTTGTTTACAAAATGAGTGGGACAGATAATGTTGGGGTGGCATGAACTTGTGGAATGTAATAGTGATTAAAATATAGAAAATATATAAAATGTTATTTTATACCATCACTAAGAATAATTGGGGATAACTACAGAAAATTTTAGACAAAACTTTGATTAGCATGTTGTTAAAATTAAATATCTGCATAAAGTTTTATTGTCCAGGAAGATTTAAAAAATGTTTTTTTGAATTGCCAATAGTAAGGAAGTCATAATAAGTTTCAGATCATGTCAGCACAGATCAGACCACGCAGGGTCCCAAAAAGTACATCACAGATTGTTTCAGAATTATATACTTGCCATGCAAGGCCTTTATATTGCATGGAGCTATTATAGGCTAAGCGCAGTCATCCTTATGTAGAAGTATAGAGCAGTATATGTATTACAAAATTTACAAAACTTCCATTGCAGAATCAAGCCTTTCAAAAGTTAATACTTTCACTGTATTTTTCATTGTCATTCTATCCAATTGGTGGATCAATTTCTGACATGTCAATCAGTTGATCTCACTACTTCCACTGTGATGTCTTCTTTTTTATTTAAAAAAAATCTTGGTCCTCCCTGAAAATACTTTAAGTCTCAATATTTTATGTAATTTTTGTTATAGAAGCTGTGATAATGCCATTAAAGTGAGCTAAGTTTGTTATGAGAATCTAAGGTAAAGTAATGAATCTGAAATTTTCCAGAGGTCTAACATTTATAAATATTATTATAATTTTTTTGGTTATAGTTTATGTGAAATATTTTGATGGTGCTTTCACAATTAAAATGTTTTTTTTTTATTATTTTAGAGAAGACACGAGCTTCAAGTTTTACTTTGGGTTAAATCTCAAAAGGTCTTTTGTCTCTCATGAACTAACAAAATTGATCCAACCTAATTTAATAAATACGTTTGCATTCAACTTAAACTTTCAAAAGGTTTGAAAGTGTTTATTAAAAATTAAAGACTTGTCCAACATAAAGCATTTATCTAATGTCAAATGTGAGACTTCATTTTCTTGTGGTTTTCCAAGTCCAAACTTCTATTGCTAGTTTAATTTCTTAAACCTATGGTTTGTGTGGTCTAACTTGTATTGTGATACAAATTATGTTTTTCAAATACTAGATTGTATTACAATTATAGATTAAACACTCATTTAGTCTTAAACATTTTGTTGCTAGGTCATAAAGTCTACCTAGAGGAAATTATTTCCCACCACTTTGGGATCACTCTCCATCTAATCTAAGATGATGAGTTGCAAATTATTCCTCACAATAAACATTTCACCAACTCTATTTTTAAACCACGTTGATATCATTAATAGGGTCTACTAGCTTTGATATTGCCAGGGAAAATTTTAATATGATCTCTATTTGGGTAAAGTTCTCAAGGCTTTCATTAGAATACTAGGATGAAGAGATCATATGAGGTATAGCTAATTATCTTGGTCAATTTTTATCAATTAACAATGTCACAAAATCTATGAACATTTAGTTTTCGCTAGATTTGGTGTGGGTGTTGATATTGATAAGGTGTTGTCAAATACCATAAAATTGTGTTTCAAACACATTGTTTTGGAGCAAATAATTAATTACAAGTCCTCCTTGTATATTTTCCTCTTTCATTTCCATAAAGCTAGGCACTTCTCCCATTCTTGCCAAGATATCATAAGGAAAAAATCATATTTAGAAAAGAAAAAAGAAAAAAACCATTCCTTCTCCCAATAATGGGAAATAGTTTCAAAATGTTGTTAAAGAGTGCTTTTCTTTGAGGAATAAAGGAAAGGAGTTGAACATTGCAACTTTGGGTCTCATGAGGGATGCGAAGGGCTCCACCTATAAGGGTAAAAGAAAACCAAATTAATTTAGTGTGCATCCTTTCATTGATCCTAGATCTTCTTCAAAAAATGTATGATGACCCAAACAAGTCAAGCTTTAACTCCACTTCAGAGCTCTTTGGTGAGGTTTGGATTCAAACCTCCTTGAGTATTGCTATGTTTCTCCCTTTTTTTAACTTTTTTAGTAATTTATTGATGGCCTTTCTAATTTCAAGGTGCATTCCTTTGTCGGTCTAGTTTCATGTTGTTGTTGTCTTTCTTCATGTACAAGATTTTGGGGGCCTTTTAAAACACTTTTCTCATTCTAGGGTGATCCCACAATAGTGGTTTACAATTCCCTTCATGAAGAAAATTTTCAAAAACACTCCCAAGAATTTTTTTAGGTTTTTAGGGGTTCACTCAAACCCCCCCCCCCACTTTGACCAAACCCATTTGTGATGCAACCCCATTTGGCAGTTTTTTTTTTTATATATAAATAAAATCAATAGGAAATGGTAGAAAAAGGGAAGTTCAAGTGAATCCCCCTTCTAGTAGACCCCCCTTCACTAAAAGGGGTCCAGGGGGGTTCGCTCGAACCCTCCTTTCTTGCCCTTCTCCCCCTCCTCTACCAATTTTCTATAAATTTTTGTCTTTTCTTGCTTGGGTTGAAGATGAAAATGGAATCAACTTCACAGAGCCAACTAGGTGATGGTAGACCTCAGAATGAGCTATCCATCAAATATAATTTTAATATATTTTGGTTTTAATATGTAATTTTTTTAGTTTAATTAAACATAGGTTTTTGATTGAAAATCAAGCTCTCAATTCTGCACATGTGGAAAAATAGCATATTATCAAAAAAAATCTAAAAAATATCTATCCACTTGATATTGATGTCCTTGATCTAACAAAAATAAATAAATTGAATGTCGATACATACAAAAAAAGTTATGTGTTAGCAAGTAAACCCATGTCTAAATTGTAACTGGTTTGACTTCAAAACTTAATTAAGAAAAAAATATTCAATAAAACACTATGAAACTAATTGCATGCACTAAATATCATGGTTACAAATCTAAATTAAAAAAAAATAGAATTTTATCCTTCATAGAAAAGAAGTTATGTGTTAGAAAGTACACACCACTCTTTAAAAATGGTGTTTATTGTTAAAAACTAGGTTTTGAAGGAGATGGAAAAAGAAATACAATTTGATTCCAATTTTTTTTTAAAATATATATTTAGAATCTACAGAAAAAAGGTCAGAAATAACTAGTTAGCATCATCTTCATATTCGTCATGGTTTAGCAGCTATAGGTTCCCAAAAGTGAAGATTTAGTTAAAAAAATCAATTTAATGTCAAGTTTGGCCAAAAAGTGTAAACCACTATTGTGGGATCACCCTCCATAGTTTTGATCAAAAGTATTTATCTAATAAAAAATATAATTATAACTTGAAATCATCACCCATGTATGAAATATTATTGTTTATCCTCTTTATGTCTATAATTGATTTCAATGGTAGAATGAGGTTATTTCTCATGTGAACTATTTTACACAACACTTTAGAAATTAAGTGACCAAGATCCACAAAATTGAAATCTTGATTCCTTATAAAGGTTGATCTAAAATATCTTATTTCATTGAATCTATTTTTTTTAGTGTGCAACAACAATCAAGTGTTACTATAGCATCATCAAGTTTCTAGTTTGGGTTATATTTGTAGGGATGCCATTGGAATATTGGGATGAAGAGATTTTTAAGGGCATTACCAATACTATTGGGTAGTATATTATAGTGGATACATGGTCATGAAATTTAAGAAACATTTATTATGTTCTAGATTTTATGTTCTTGTGGAAGATAACAAGGTGCTCCTTTCACAAATTATCTTATCATTTAAGTTGGGTTATTGGGAACGTAGCATATTGAATTTGAAGAATCTTCATAAATTATTTGTCATTGTAGCTTCAAAGTGAGTCATGTTGTTGCTATTGCCCTAAGAAAAAAGAAACCCCATTCTATTTGGAGGAAAAGGGAATAAGTTTCAATTATTGATTAGGATTACAACACCACCATTATAGAGGTATAGAAGGAAGAAAGTAGGGGGAATTATTTGGTATACTAGATTATGATTGATCCGGTGGACATTTTTCAGTGAAAATTGAAGTGTCACATTTTTCTCCAAAATCTGCACCATCAGAAAGAGCTCGATGTCCTGGTTCCAACGCAACTCGAACGGAGCGAAAAGGAGTCCGTTTGCACGAGTTATGGCCAGTCAAACCTTTGGTCAAAGGAATCAGGCCCAGGAAGCGGAAAAAATAATTGTTTCAAAAGTCAACGGAAGCAGCGTCAAGTCGAAGAGCTCGTCGAGACGATTCCGACGGCGTTCGTTTCGTCGAAATCCGACATCGTATGCTCAAGATGCAGCTGGTCAAACTTTCATGTTGACTTGGTGAACCTGAAGGTACAGTGATGACGCCATCATCCGTACAGCTGACGTCAGCATTCTGTACGAAATCAGTAGTAGACCAATCAGAAACTAAAATGTGGCAGTCCGTACAGTCCGTACATGTCGACGTGGCACGATGATGTGGCAGATGATGTCAGCAGGGCCAGCGAATCACATATTGACACGTGTCGTCTGTACACACGTCAGCATCCAGTCAGCGTCGATGTGGCAGTCTCCGTCAGCAGATGAGTCAGCTTGGGCAGCCATTGGTAGAACGACACGTGGGAACCTCGTCAGCGCATAGTTGGCTGACACGTCGGCTCCAAGTGGCACGCAGTGGCATCCACGTCAGACACGTCAGCGTTTTCGACGGCAGCATCAGCGAATAGGAATCTGCCACGTGGCACCCTCCTGGTGCGGCACGCGGCCCTCCCCTCTCTCTCTCTCTTCCTCCTACCGGCGTTCGTTCGTTCGTTTTAACAAAAATAGTGTGGGGGTTTGACCCCGCGACCTCCCATATCCGTGATAAGCGCGCGACCGTTGAACCACGCAGAGTTCGGTTTACTAAATATGAGCGGCGGTTCTTTTTGTTAACTGTTTGTTGGAATTTGGTAAATAAAAACCGACGGCCGAGCTTTGAACCCGGGACCGCCGGTGTATCAAAATGCTTATGCACCGCTAGACCATTCGGTCTATTCGTTATTATAGTGGCATCGGTTGGGTTTGTTGTGTGTACAAAACCGATTGCCTTTTAAAAATAAAAACAAACTCCTAACTTTTATATAAAAATCAAACAAAGATCCTTTTTAGAGGATTAAAATCAACTACCAAAACGAAATCAGCCCGGGAATGATCAATGAAAGGGGATAAAATAAAGATTAAGGGAGATTTTTAAGATTAATATATGTTAAAAATGGAGGAGGTTGATTTTTTTATGCAAAATTGGGAGATTTGTAAATATTTTTATGTATTTGGAGAGATAAGGTGTATATTTTCAAATCTTTTGGTTAGTAACCAAATTGAGCAAATTCTTTGTATAAAAAGGGGGCTTGAGGTGAGAGTAGGAATAAGTTTTTTTTTTTCAGGTTGAAGTCTTGATGCTGAGATTGACGAAAGAGAGGTCTTGTTGAAGAATTTTCAAGCCATTGTTGAATGTCGGAGCCCTGTTATGCTGCCGAACTGATGGTCTTGGTGCATCATTGTAATCGATTTTGGAGTTAATCGGATCGGTCTCTCTATTGGAGTGGACCCGGAGACGTAGTCACATTCTGTGACGAACTCCGTTATCAAGCATTGTTTGCACTTCTCTTCTTCTCTCTCTTTCTGTCTCTCATTTCCTTTCTTTCTGTTATAATCACCTTGTTAATGCTTTCATTCTGTTATTTCCTTAAGTTAATTTCGATTTAATTAACTTGAAATAATCATTGTAAAGCATTGAAAAGTTAAGCATTTAAACTGCAATCTAGTCTAGATCCTACACGGATCAATGATGGAGAACCCTTTTCAAAGAGGGGCTTTAGGGTTAGGAGACAAGATTGATGTGGCCCTATGGAATTTCTTGGATCTTCCAAAAGAAGGAGATTAGTGTATAAGGATTCAATAGAACTAAGAATAATATGGTTGAGGTTGAGCAAAGATCAAATTAGAAAAAAAGAAGAAGCTTGAAACCACCTTGAATATTGATAATTTGGTTGTCATTGATGTCAAAAGTGTCATTGATGACATCAAAGGAGATATTAGAGATTCAGTGGATCTAGTTATGGAAGAATTGGTGCATGTTCACTGGCTAAGGCATTTGGACAATGTGTAATCAACAACAATGATCAACCTTGTTAAATTAGATGGAGTCCGCTAGCCTATAGAGTATTTGGTGGGGTCCTCATCTAGCCTAGCGAGATTACACCATCTTTTCACATCACTATTATGAAATTAAAAGAGTTAAGCTTCATACGATATAGGATAGACTATATGCCTAATCCAATAGTGAAGGTTATAAATAGAAGATCGAACAAACATCACTACATCTCCTTATATCATGAATATAAAGGTCAAAGTCTATTGCAAACTTAGCGATACATTATGAGGATGCCATGGATGACAAAGATTAAGAGTTGAAGATCTAATAGTGATCACAATACCTCTTCGCATTATGGAATTTATTTTGGCGCGCTAAGTGAGAATGTGATACGCTTAAATGAAGCAATAGTCATGAGATGAAGATCGACAAAGGTAATTTAAATGAAGATAATAGATCAACTACATTTTAAAGATGGACGATTAAAGGAGGATCAATGATCATAGTGTTGAGGCAACAAATCAATGGCCCAAGTTCAAAGTTGAAGATCACAAATGACTATCTTAGTATGAATGCGACTTAGGTCTGGGAGCCGACATAGAGAACAAAATTAATTGGTTCAACTACTCCATGACCATTAGATTGGTGATTTAATTTTCAGAGTGGTGACATAGATTATCAAGGTGAAAGAGATCAAAATTAGATTGTTCAAACAAGGAATTGCATTTAATGCATATCAAGATTAGGGTTTTGTAGATCACCATACTTATTGAAATCTAATGAATCATATTTGAGTACAAATGAATCAATGTACAATTAGCTTGCTAGAGAAGATTGTGAGTGAATGAAACCCTAATAAAAGTTTCTAGATGAGATGGATGGTGGTACAGAGCTCAAGGTAGTAATTGTAATTCAGAAGGGTTAAGCAAAAAGTAAGACAATCAAAAAATTATCTAAGTCTTGGAATGTGCATGTAAAAGTGTGAGAGAGTCAAGTTGCAGACAAAGAATGCAGTAATTTTGATTGAGTAGAACACAAAAAAAATAAAAGATTTCAATTAGGCTTAACATTCAGAGACCAAACACTCCCTTTGGGAAATTAGACAAATCAATGTGTTGAGGCAGAGGCTATGTTTATAAGCATTAAGTATGTTGTGGACAAATGCTACTCAAAAATATGGGTCGAAGGTGATTCTTTAAATATCATCAATTATTTGTGTGGCACTCACCAGCCTAGTTGGAATGTGGAACAAGTTATCAAAGATACTATAATCATGTTAAGATCTTGTGAAGAGACTCACGTCTCTCACATTTACCGAGAAGGAAACTCATTGGAAGACTTTTTTACCAATGAGGTTGTTAGGTTTAATGAGTCTCGTGTGTGGGAGGAGGGATCGATCCTTCTTGAGAAAGCTAGGAGCTTACTGAGAACTGATGGTATGGGATGAGTTGATGTGTTGGATGCATTTAATTTCTAGTACCATCTCCTAGCTCATAGGCTTTGTGGGTTTTGTTTGGATTTATGGCATTCAATTGAGTGATTTTCATGAGGTTTTTCTTCTTCTAGTGTTGGAAGAGATGGGTGGTGACAAAAGTAGAATAGAGTTGCACTCTTGTGTAGGCCTGAGGAAGAAAAAGAAGCTTTGGAATATCCTTCATCATGATAATTTCATGCCTTTTCTAGAAAGGCTACATGTGCATGATCCTAATGCCTGAGTAGAATTTGTATCATGTTGGCATAATCACAAGCTTCAGATAAAGGGTCTAGAAGTGGAGGTAAATGAGGAGCTAATTGCTATTGTAATTGGGATGCTGATGATTAGTTGTAAGTTTTACAAGGGAAAGAAGAGCAATGAGGAAGCGATGGCCCAATTTTTGAAAGATGACAAGCAGTAGAAATTGGTTAAAATGAAAAGTTCGAGTTACGAGCGCAAGTCCCTTAATAAGATTTGGGTGAATGTTGTGGATGTGTTAATACACTATGTGACTCTAGAAGGTAGGTTTACTACAATCCTAAGTCATCACTTCATGCTTTTAAACCATTTTAGGCATGGTTTGTTCATCTATTTTCTATTTTTCTATTATCATCCATGGAGGTTTCTATTTACACTCATTTAAAGAATAGGATAGCTCCTTTCCTCCATGAAGGTCTCATTATTTTAATGATGGAGTATGTTAAAGCTCTTCTCCTTGCCCTGCTATTAAGTGTAAGGAGAACATTCTTAGTGAATTTTCTAGTTCGTCTGGCTTGGATATCAACATTGCAAATGAAGAGGAATGGAATGAAGAGGAAGATGATGTTTCCCCAACCCCTGTGACTACTTCCTCGAAAAAGAGGAAGATAGGTAGCCTTAAAAGCAACTGTGTAGCCAAGCATCTTGTTCTTTTTGATAGCAAGGATACATAGGTGGGCTCAGATGAGTCCCCTCTTAGGAATGTGGAGTTGGTTGTTGGATAGGGAGAAGCCAAAGGTGGAGGTGATGAGGAGGGTTTGCAGAAAAATGTTCTAGGTTTGGAGGACAAGGATAAGCCGAGGAGGTCATCCAAGCACATTTCCAACTTGAAGTGCCAAGCCTCGAAAGATATAGCAAAGGACCCCAAAATGATATGTGAGAAAGCTTTTGGTGAAAAGATAGTAGAAATTGAGGACTCCCTAATTCAGGACTTGCCCAACGTGGAGCTGGAAGATGAGATTAAGGGACCAGATGAGGAGGATAATGTGTGAACCCCAACCTTAGTACCTGCAAAACAACATGAGTAAATAAGTTAAACAAGGATTTGCAAGCTAAAACAAGGATTCCCCATGAAATCCATTTACAAACTCAAAATAGGAAATAAAACAATGAAGAACACAATATAAATGATAAACTAGATCGAATCCTAATTTAAATATGCAAACTCATGATCCCATGGGGGAATTGGTGTCAATTTGATGTGAAAATTGGCCCTTTCCCAATTCCTATGATGCAAGCTTCGAATGTTGAAGAGATTGATCCACTTAGTTGGTGAAGAATGAAGACTCCAAGCCAAAAATCTGCAAAACCTAGCTATGACTCAATGATAATGGATGAAATTCAAGAGATATTTGAGCATGGTAACTTTGCTTGGATTGTGGATGATAAAATGAGGATATGAGCTCTTCATTTATATAATTTCAAGATGGATGAATATCCAAATTTGAGCAATGTGGGATTAACATTCATCCAATGATATGATGCCACTTGTCAAGCTATGCATGGATGATGGATGTGCAAGATTTGGGGTTTGTGCCAATAAATACATAAATTTGAATTTCAAATTTGTTGAAATGACATGCAAGAGGGAAGGGAAAATGCAATAAATGCCACTTGGCTCAAGGCAAAGGACACGTAAGAGGAAGTTAATGCCTTGTTGGATGTACATGTTGACTTGGAATTTTTGAATTCAAATTGAGAGAATATTCCAAAAGATGCCTTGTGAGGAAAATAGGGATTTAATAAATGAATTAAATCTATTTTCATGTGCAACTTGCATTATTTAGAGGATGTGACATTAAATTAATCAAGGGTTAATTAATTTAATAGGAGATTTGATGATGTGACTTATTTGACTTAGATTTATGGATTTATTTAAATCAAATAAGAGAGGAATATGGTAAGACAATAATTAAATAAAGACTTTGATTTATTTAATTAAAAGAGATGGTATTAGATTAAATCAAATAATGTTTTAATTTATTTAATTTAATAGATAGATTTTAGGGATTTAATCAAATACGTTGATTATTTAATTAAATAGGGATAATTAGATCAGATGGATTGATTTAATTAATAGGAGAAAGTGACTTAATTAGATAAAGTGATTTATATAATTAAGAGACGAATATTGATGAGTTTAATTAGATAGGGGAATTTGATTAAATGGTTAGACTGAAGGATGATTCAGAAAGAAACGATGTTAGTGAGTCAGGATCAACTGCACGATGTCAATCGGTATATTTTACGTGTCTACAGATACTAAGAAGAAGAGTGCTAAGCTAGAGCCTCTAAAGGTAAATCCCCTTTCTAAAGGATTTCTTATCTCGATGATGATTCTACCTCAATGTTTGAGTTGCTAGAAATGGATAGGTTTGGGGCCACTATAACTTTTAAGTTAGCTAAATGGACTCTTCAAGAGTTTAATAAGGTTAACATTAAAAAAGGGGTTTGAAGGAGAACTTGAAGAATTTTTTGAAAGGCTTGGTGTCAGACATTCTAATCAATAGAATTATCGACCTTGAGGGTTCCTTCCATGATTTCAAATCTCTATGTGAAGAATGATTGGCTGGTTTAGAAGCCAAGGTATTGGGTATGAATGCGGATATAAAGAAGCTTCTTCATGCATGTCACATTTCAATGAAGAATAGTGCAGAATTTTTGGAAGTCCTTTTTTGAAAGATTAGTGAGCTTAGGGAGCCTAACCAAGTGTATTTTTCTGAGTTAATAATGAAATAGCATTCAACCAAAGACAATGTTAAAAAGGGTGCAAAAGATGATGGTAAAGGCCTTACTGTTAGAGGGTTTATTGAATGGAAAAATTCCTTTGAAGCTAAGAAGGGGCTACTAGACATGATTGAAATGCACAGAAGCTAGGAGCTTTAGGTGGTGAACACCTTAAGCAGTATGAAATAGTGTCAACTCTCTTTTTGTCTGATGTCTATTTCCTGTTGAGTGTCAGTTTATTTCCTGTTGTTTTGATGTTTTTGGGTGTTGCTTATAGTTTACTATTTTATCTCTTGCGTAACAACCTTTTTTTTTTTTTTTTGGGTCATGGTATGTTGTTCCTATCTTACTATAGTAGCTTTTTAGAAGCATTTTGTATCTTAAGTTGTAAAGTGTTTCAGGTCCCTTCAAAACCTATTTTTCTTATATAATCAAAATGTTCAAAGAGCAAAGCAGAGTGAGGTGAAAAGTGGGTATGTGAGCCTTTGATGCAAACAAAGAATGCACTAAAATAAATAGGGGTACAAAGTAGAGTGTTGAGTTGTAGAGAATTGTGCAGTTATAAATTAAGTTGCAACATAGAATTGTATTCAAAAGAATAGTTATAATAACCCAAGTTGTAAAAATGATTGGTGGGCGCCATAAGATATTTGGATGTTTGTTCAATTTAGGGAGTGGGTGCTTACTTGGAGTGGGTGCTCCTAAAATCAGGAGATTGGTGTCTCCTTAGGGTTGGTGTCCTTACACATTGTAATAGAATATTTGATTATGAGGTTGGATTATGATAGTAGATCCTAAAAGTATTTATCATCATGGTTTTTCCCATCCTAGGTTTTCCATGTACATCTTGTGTTATGTATTACTGTGTACGCATATTTATCTCTCAACTTGTGTTGTTTTAATTTGCACATAAAAGACTACAATAAATTAATCTACATAAAAGATTTAAGGGATAAATTTTAGTACTTAATATACTGATTCACCCCCCTCTTAGTATATTTTTGTGTTCCAACAATTAGTATCAAAGCCTTGGTTCCCTAGGAGAAGTTTAATCGACTTAGGTTGATCTTGGACTAGTGAACACAATGGTTAGTCAAGAGGGATCTTCTACAAACAAGGTACCTCAATTTGAAGGATTAGATTATGCTTTTTGGAGAGTTATGATGGAGAAATATTTGGGATCTTTAGGATTTGATGTTTGGATGTCTATTAAGAATGGATATACACCATTGGCCACAACTCCTATTGATGCTACAAGTAAGAAGGATTATGAGAACAATGAAAAATGAAAGCATGCAATTCTTTGCAATTTGTCTAGATCAATGTTTGTCAAGGTTATGCATTGTAAAACTATACATGATGTCTGGGAGAATTTAAAAAGCATCTATGAAGGAGATGATAAGGTAAAATTAGCAAATTTGTAGATTCTCAGAGCCAAGTTTGAAAGTCTTTAGATGAATGAAGAAGAAATAATTATAGACTATTTTCTTAGGGTTGATGAAAAAGTTAACTATATCAAAGGATTTAGAGAAGAGGCTAAAGAATTAGTCATTGTACAAAAATTATTAAGGTCAATTCCATTCAAATATAACTCCAAGATATCAACAATAGAAGAAGCATGAGAATTGGATAAAATCACTATTGATGAACTACATGGCATATTCACTGCATATGAAATGAGAATGGGAAATGGAGAGTCATCCAAAAGAAAAGCTACTTTCAAGGCTACAAATAAAGATAAGGATGATGCACCCAATAAAGACAAGGAAGTAGTCTCTACATCAGACCCTGAAGGTACTAATGAGGAAGAGGAAAACTTTATTAAAAGACTAAGGAGATGATTCAATAATTATAAAGGTATGTTACCCTTCAAGTGTTTTAACTATGGTAGAATAGGTCATTTTTATTCTAAATGTCCTCACAATAAGAAGGATAACTCTAATCAAGAGGAAGATAGTAAGAAAAAGAAACGTAACTACCTTGCAAAGAAGAGCTTTGGGAAGAATAAGAATAGTTTGTATATTAAAGATGAAAGTGATTCATATGATGCTAGTGATAGTTTAGATGATGAACAAGATTGCGCCCTTGTAATTGAGGAAGAAGATGAAGAATTTATTTTCATGGAAAAAGACTCTAAAGAACACAAGGATGGAAAAGTTGAAGACCTTTTGAAGAAGGTGAAGAAGAAGTAGTAGTTGATCTTGAGGGCAAGTTAATCAATTCTTTGGAAGAAATTGATCATTTGTGAGATGAGATTGATGAGATGAAAAAGGAGAAAAAGAATCTAAAGAGGTGTACATAAAAGGAAGCTGAAAAGATAACCAAAAAAAGTGAAGAGTCTAATCAGATGGTGGTAGGCTTGAAGTTACAAGTGGAGGAAGCCAAAATAATTGAAGTTGTTAAATCTAAGCTATAGTTTGAGGTTGGAAAATGTATGAGTCTTGAGGTAGAAATTGTTTCCTTAAGGAAGGAGTTGGAAAAGGCTAGAGAAAAAATTGAAAAAGGCCTATATCTAAGGGAGGCTCTAATATTCTTGTAGGACTATTGAGCACACAAAATACTTCAAAAAAGGAAAAAGCTAGTTTGGGTCTTGAGAGAGGAAAGAGCACCTTTATTAGCACTTCTTCAAAATTATATGAGGGATTTAGAGTAGAAGAGAAGTCTAGTTCAAAGAATGAGAAAGCCAAAAAGGAGAATACCTTTGAAGAAGAGAAGAAGAAGATTGCATAAACAAAGAAAATAAATGAAGAAAAGAAGCTAGTTGTAGACAATAAGAACAAAAAATTAATTCTTTCTCAATAGAAGAAGATTTTTTTTAGGAGAACTGATGTTGATGGAT
>VDFB02021411.1:0-16107 GCA_007258455.2 Sequoia sempervirens | reverse complement strand
TATTACTTCATCTTTTGACTTTTAAATGTATTCTTCGGGAAATAAACATATAGATGTTATAGATATATTTTATTTATTTATTTATTGATTTTCTTTTAGTAAAATTAATAGTAATTTATTATCGAGAAGCAATAATAAATTAGTTAGAATAGGAATTTAATGATTAATAAGTAGATTTTAATATATATATTTTGATTTGTTTCCATTTTCATATACTTTCTCCATTTATTGGAAATTAGTGAGTTTGAATAAATGTTTATATCATTTAGTAAGAGTGATAATCAACCATTAAAGGAAGATTCAATTAAATAATAGTATTTTTTTTTCTTTTGTGTAAAATACAACATTTAGTTATCATTATTATAAATGGCGAGAAAATGTTTTCTGAAGATGGTACGTTATATTGCAAGTAAAATGTGTAACAACCATATGGTATCGTAGTAGATGGAATGTTGGCTTATGGTTGAAGTAGCATATGAAAAGATATGAAATTTTAATGAATAGCAATGAGTCTATTGTTATTAATGTTAGTGGAAAGTTAATTGGTTGAAGTTGACGCCCTTTTAAGAGTTGTGTTCCTTGTAACCTTTATAGTTGAATGGTAAATCAAAATAGTTGACATTATAGGTTAGTGCCTGTTACTGTAAGTTATTAATTAGTCATTCCTTTACATGATTACTTGGTTCAGAGGTGTTTTTACTCCATTAGTTTTGTGTCAGAGTTATGAATGATTGTCGATGGTCCCTTTTGATGCATATTCGTTTTGAGGTTATATTGATTTGGCAAGTCTTGCTCTTTGAAATTCGGGTTGGAAAATTCTATATGTTGAAGTTTTATGTCGAAACCTTATTGCTTCATTTTACCCTAGTTTGTAGTTTCTTGGTCCATCATTTTCTTGGACTTCCAGAGGCTTGAGATTATTGTCAGTTGATGTTCTCTCTTTATGTGCCCTTGATGAGGCAAGTGTTTTGATATCGTGATTTTAAAAGGGTTGTACATGAATTGTTGAGACATTGTTTATGTGTTATAGCGAGATGGTTAATGCCTCGCGTAGTTTGGTCTTGAGATTATTTGTTTTTCAGTTACGGTACAACCCTTGCCTGCTTTGAGATATGTTAGGGGTCATAGGGAGAGTGGATCTTCGTGGGCGTCGGCGCCTCAGGATGAGGAAGGGCTCAGGATAACCCACGAAAGAGTAGTTAAACAAGTGATAACCTAAACAATAGAATTTAGTGTGGGGCTTTAAAAAAAACACAAGATAATAAAACATTGGATTCCTTGCCACCATAGACTAGTGATAGACTGAGAAGGTTGTGGTCGGCAAAGTCGTAGTTTCGTCTTCATGAGAGATTATCGGCTCTGCATTAGCTACCCTATGGTGCCGGCGCCTTAGTTAGGAGGAAGGGCCAGGAGATCCATAGATGGGTTCCGGCGCCTCAGTTGGAGGAAGGGCCAGGAGAATCCCATGAGAGCTGTGCGATGACACTCTCCACTTGACACCCTTGTGCTTGGTTGTAATTGCCTCTAGTTATTGTATCTTTATGTTGTTTCGAGGGCTAGGGAATCCTAGACAGTCGCGCCTCATTATGAAGAGCTGGGATCCATGAGAGCTATCATGCCCAATTTCTCAAGTCAAGTCTTGTTGCATTAAAATACACAATAATTTTTTTATTTGTTTATTTTTATTTATAGTAAGGAACCTTTTATTACCAACAACCCATATGATGATCGATGAAGACAAATATCCAAGCTAATTTGGAGACTCACCCAAGGAGTAGTGACTAGTTGTCGCTCTTATACACGATAACCTATGACCCCTACAGTTCTCCTTAGATCCCATAAGTTTTCCTTTACACTAGGGGTGGACACTCCATCCAAATAGAGAAGATTTCCCCTCCCATAAAAGTTAAGGTTACATCAATTATTAGTCAAGATCACCAGTTGCAAAGGTACCAACTTCCTAATGCTCAAATGTATTTAAGGGTTGATGTGCCTAACTCAAATCCTTTTAGAGAACCCCTCCTAACACTTGACCCATACAATAAGTATAGATATTTAACCCCTACTACAAGAGAAAGAGAAAACTCCACAAAGATCTAATACAAATAGTAGGCCAATACTCAATATAATCATAGAGATCAAGTAACTACATGAGTCTTTAAGCTATTGCAATTACATGTGATCTATGAATGTCATGAATGATTATAACGAAAGTAGTGATACCATAACCCAAATTCTATCTACTCTTAATAAAAATGAGAAGTGTTCTTCTTTTTTTTCTATTTAACCATCACAATTACAATTACACCTGCTAAGAGCCCTTAATATTTCTAATGTAATTCATTCTTATCATAACTTAGAGATAAAGATAAATAATTAATTATCAATACAATAATGTTCTCTTTTTCATATATATGAAACTGCATAATATAAAATCTATACAATTCATAATACTTAAATTCAAATTTCCTCAATATTAATATGAGAATAACACTTTTGCTAAGTAAAAAAAATAAATCTAACAATTAATTCTTAATTTTGTAGCTATATAGGAAAGAAAATGTTTATTAGAGAGAGGCCATATATATATATAATCATATATAACCATATATTAATTACTTTTGGAAGACAACAATATGGTCACTCTTGAATAGGATATTATAATATTAATAAGACAAGATTTATTCATCACACCTTAATCATAGAATACTTTTGGTTTCAATCTCATCTTAGTATCAAAAGGTAGGTCCATATTATCCTCTTTTGTCTAAGTTAATATGAATAATTTATGATAGTTTCATATTATAATGTATGGAGCTATCAGACACTTATAAGGCGCTATTGTTCATACTCTAGAAATAACGGAATATTTGCCAAGATAACTCTCAACATAACCATAAAAAAAATATGCCATCAACAAATTTGCCCTTTTTTTTTTCTTAACAATATTCATAGACAACATGCCTTATTCATCAACATTTTTCCTACTTAATTTTATTCCACTTAAGTCTTACATATAGATTAACTTACTTTAGGCGTATAAATCATAAACCAAATGAAAACGCTAGCACTAAGCCCCCAACAGTCCCAAGGAATACCGTCTAAAGAAGAGATAGTAACTTTATGGATTTAAAATAAAGTATATATATATTTCATTTTATACGTATTCATTTATACATTTATTTTTATATGAAGATAAAATTACAGCCCCTAACTACATCCACGTTTTAATATTTATGTGGGCATGATATGATCGATTTATTTAGATTTATCAACTAACTTGAATTAAGACATACTTGAGTTAAGCAACCATAGAAAATTGTACGTTTCAGCACTTTCTATGTTATATATTGACTCGTGCTTAATTATATTTACATATAAATGATAAATTTATAAATCTGAAATGTGGGACTCTGTATACCTAACTAAAATTTAGGTCGCATGATTAATCTGCCTCACATTATTTTCTTACTCTGTTTTTCCTTAGCCTTCATTTTTCCTGTGCCTGGAGGAACTAACAGGGTGACAGAAAAGGAGGGAGGATGAGAACCAGTCGCACACGCTGCAAGGCAAAACTACCATGGGCTGGCATTTTCTTTCATTTACACAGCAACCATTTTCGTTTTCCTCTCTTTTTTTATTTTTGTTTTGATTTCATGCTGCCAGGACAAGTGCTGAGGATTATATTCTATGTTTTCAGCAGGTGTTGGCTGGAAGAGATCAACCGTGGATGCCACTAGTGCCCAAATAAAATTAATATTATAATACATATTGCTGTATATTGCTGGCAATGCATGCTCATTAGCAAGAATTCAAAATGACTAGATATGGGGCAGCATGGTTAGTACCAGCATTTGATGAGGGTTTTGTTTAAATTTTGTCTCTATTTTCCAGTTCCAGATTTTAACATTCATCCTCCTTGTCTCTCTCTAAAAGCTCAATTTATTTATCTTATCGTATATTTCTATGAATTTAATTTAATTCACTTTATGCAGATTTATAGGAATAGATGGGTTTAAAGAGCGAAGGTTTCTTTGCAAAGGCACTAAAATTCAATAGCTAGAGACAAGTTACTAATTTGTTAAATTTATTTGTTTTCTATGGATAGAAATTCTGTAATGCAAGATTTTAAAGGAATTCATAAAATACAGATCTAATAACATGTACTGCAAAACTAATTTTGGTTGAAAGTTACTCAGGCTGCCAAATGAAATGGATAGCAGCTATTCTTGAAAGGAAATATAAACTGTTCTGAGTATACAATGTCACTAAATTGAAAAATAGATAGAACAGATAAAACCATAGTTACACAATGCTATCATACAGTATACATTGCTCTTCTCACTTTATTCTTCTCTAGTTATTTTTCTACCATAGCCAGTAAAAATAAATAAATTGTAACATCCTTACCATGAGGAGATCTCAACTGCCCTGTTACCTGTAACTTTTTTCCAAACAGGTCAATTATGACTTTAACCAAAATAACAAGCCATTTCCAGTGATTTTCAGTTTGCATCAGCATAATTAAATAAGTAAAATCAGTCAATGAGATGGATAAAACTCTCCACCCTTCCTTTTTGGCGTCATTAAGCCAAAATGGCTCTAGCCAACCCCCGAGCCAAGAGAACCCACAAGACCCCAAATTGTCACTTTCGTAGATTTCCAAACTCATATACACACCCAGATTGTAAACTTGCATACACACCCAGAAAATGATTAACTCCCATCATGACTCAATGCAGTAGGAAGAACCAGCACATGAAGTAGGATTTTGTTGATTTATGAAGAGCATTTTTCTTAAGCTAAAGGAATCCACAACTACCAGATTTACAGTTCCTTAAGAGGTTTGACCACAAAGAAAATAAGCGGCATTTTACTGAGAATTTCAAACATGGAAGGCCTACCTCCCAAAATGCAAGATCCCATGGAGAGCTGCAGGTGGCATCCCTTCTTCCATCATGCTTTCCCTTCCTTTTTACCATACTGCGTTCTTCCGAAAACAACCCCCGGCCCCCCCAAACAAAGCTCAAATTAATTTTTATATTCACCCCCATCTCAGCCCTAACCCTAAAAACTGCGGTTAGAGACTACAAATTTTATTTTTTACCAACCATCACTTATTTCCTTTATCTATTTATTTTCAATCTTACTAAATGGTAGACGGATAGCAGTTTGCTCTTCAACTTTAATCACAGGGAAACACAACCTACAATTTTAGTGGAGAACTAGAACCACCAATAACCTTTAATACTCAATTTATTTGGTTCCCACAATGAAGTAATATTTAACTCAAAATTAAAACGACAACACATGTTGCTTCACAAGTGTGAAGTAGAACGACTAGGGTCTTGTGAATTCTCTCGTCTTCCCATTGACTTTTGTGAATATATATATATTTTCTCATTTCAATGTCATTGCAACATGATATAAATAATTGAAATAAGATATTCTTAATTAATTTAATACTTCATAAAATAAATTTACATACCTTGATCGCACCTTGGTGGCGTCACATAGATACTCGAAATCTGATTTGTTGAAGATTAATATACACAAACCTTGACACTCAATGTTAGCAACCTTATATCATTATCCTTAGAAAAATGAATAAACTACTAGATTTAAATTTACTAAGACTAGAAAATCTTAAATTCACCTTTAAAGGTTACTCAATCATTTAAATCAATTACTCCTTTAATATTTACTCTATTACCAAGAATGATCCAATTAAACTACTCTTGGATAAATTTGAATAACTTAAATCAATCTACTAACAAAGTTTCACATTGCAATCCACTAGACTAGAAATGTACTATAACTACATATGCCTTTTGTATCAAAAACTTCCTCCCATAACAAAAGGAATAACTAGTGAGTCACATATTAAACCCTTACTCTAGAGGCATCATAAGCATGATTACATACAATGTTATAATTGAAGTAGCAAGTTGCTATGTTTAAGTAATGTTTTCCCTGACAATGTGCTAAGAGTTTAAATAGGGTCAAACATTTCATTGTTAAGGTGATACAAATCCTATAATATGAATTCAATAATAATAATAACAAAAGTGTAAGGATGAATTGTCTTTTCAGCTACAATTGCAAGAGTAGATAATCATGAGGGAATTTATAACTATCTTAAAGTACTATTTCTTTATAACGCCTAGATAGGGTATAACAATCCTGAGTCAAATTATTGATTATACTTCATTGACATTAAAAAAAATATCCCCATTCATCAATGAGAGTACGAGGCTTAATAACAAAACCTATACAGCTCCATAGTCATTATGCATGTGGAGGCCAACATTTATAACTTACAATACTAAAAACACATTAAGCGACTATTTCCACACTTGAGTCCATATCTGATAGCATTGATTGAGTGAATTTACATTGTTAATGTTCTACCCATGTGGCCCACACAATCTACACCATATTTATCCTACACAAGCATACACCACAAGGCTCATACTCGATCAAGTATGACTAATTATTTAGTTTAATTTGACTAACTAATAATAATGGAACCCATAAGAGGAAACACATATGTTGTGTCCTTTGCACAAAAATTGAGGCCTTACAAGAGCTATGCGATGACCCTCCCGACTAGATACCCTTGTTCTTGTTTCTTGTCACCTCTGGATATTGCAGTCTTTATGTTGTTTCAGATTCTTGTGGAAATGATTTATGGATGCTCTTTGGTGACTTTCTTAATTGTTGTTGCTTGGGTTAAATGTGATGAGTTTTATAGTTTTATTGAATTTTGTTGACTCATGAATGTTGTTGATTATGTCATTGTAATCCGTGAGTTTCATGATACCTTTGTATGATGTTGAGTCTTGTGTTTCCCTGTTTGGATGTTCTTGGTTGAGGTCTCTTCTTGTCAACTCCTTAGCATGGGGGGTGGGTCTTCGGACCCACGTGGTCAGGTGGAATGTGCTAAGCACCACATTGGGTCCCCAGTCAAGGATCGAGAGGTGCAGATTGGTGCCGTTGCAAGCGACTCTAGAGTTGTATTTGTCTGGAGCCAGTTACATTACTTTATTCTCATCTTTCTGGTGTATCATCTTATCTTGTTATGTGGTTCCTGCCCATATTGGGAAACATGTTTGTATCATTGTAAGACTTGAATAGTGTAAAGTAATGAAAAGGATGTGATGTAATATTTATCATTGATAAACCTTGTGTGGATATGGTTCCATATCAGATGTTAATCAAAGTGTTGTATTTATTTAAGTGAATGGTTCTTGTCGATGGTTTATATATATGCTTCATCATGGATTAGATTTGGCTTTCATTCTTTATGATTGATGTATGGCATTAAGTTTTGTAATGTATCCTCGTGTACCCCAAGGGACGTAAATGATATTGGGTTTGTTTAAATGAATTTTCATGTCATAACTTTTGTGCATCTCATGCATGTTAGTTTTACTTTAAAAAAAAATTGTGTGGTAATCGTTGCCTTAGTTGTCCTTTGGGGTTCGCACGACAGGGTGTTACATGATTCATCTACTTATATCTAAAATCTTATAAAAAAATATAATCATTTTATTGTGGCTAGGGTGGTTAGACAGACACCTACTTATTTTTCCATGAAATTTAAGTACTACGCATTGAAATTTTAAATTTTCACCAAATATATTTAAAAAAAACTTAGTAGTTTAGAAACTACATTCAATTTTATACAAATTATATTCTTACATATTTTTAAAATAATATAGATAAATTATTCAAATTTTTACGCCAAGTTGCTTAACTCTGATTTTTCTAATTTTTTTGCCACTTAAGGGCCTTTTTTTTCCATGATGATCCTACACATGCCCAAAAAATCTCACCACACAGAACTTACACAGGCAAAAAACAAAGGGGCACTAGATTGTGTAAACAACCAGCTGACCTCCAAACATGGGGGTAGCACTACCTTTGGTAGTGCTCCCTCCACACATTTGTGGAGGGCATTGCCATCGACATCTCTCCCTCCATGAATGTAAGAGGGTACAGTGGGGGATAGGCTCCCCACCAAAACAAAGAAAACCACTGGTGCTGAGAGAAATATAGACCCTTGGTAAAAAGAATTAATCGAGTACAAAAGAAATTTTGCCATACATTTGAATGCCCCAATAAATTTAAAAAATACAAATATATATATATATTTATAGATATATATTGAAACATATGCATCTAAATGGGAAGAGTTGGGCATAGCCCATAGCACAAAATGTTTTAGATAGAATGAAACAAATTGGTGAAATGCAAGGAAAGAAAGAGAGGATCTATAGTAAAGACAATTTACAGAGGATCTTGGCTAAGAAGATTACAATGGACAAAAGGAAACAAAAATTCAATTATTCTCAACTAGAATCCAATATAAAATACATAAGGAAAGAAATGAATGGAAGGAGAAAGCTACAAAATGATATACATTTACAGAGAATTGGATTTCACAAACAAAATTTCCAAATTTCACAGTAATCATAAATATATATTTATTTTTTTTGAAATCCTTTTCTTTTTTAAATTGAAAAATTTATAGAGATCTTTTCATGGATTTTAAAAGTACTTGGAGTCCTTTGCTTAATTTGATTTGAGGATGAAGTGTTGTGTTGAGTGTATCTAGCCAGCCACAACCTTCAACAATCCAAAGATCTGAAACCCCGACAAAATATTTTTTAGCCAGCCACAACCTTCAGCAATCCAAAGATTTGAAACCCTGACAAAATAATTTTTAGCCAGCCACAACCTTCAGCAATCAAAAGATCTGAAACCCCGACAAAATAATTTCAAGAACAATGCCCAACATAAAACTAAAATGTAAGTTCCTCTAAATAGAAATTTGAAGAAAAACACAAAGGATTTAATTTTATGAAAAATTTCACCATTTTTGAATTGCAAATAGAAAATTCTTTTTTTTTTCTTTTTCTCTTTGCTTTTTCGAAAAAGCACCATTTGGATATATATTTTTTTTAAAAAAATTAGAACTTGCCATGAATTTACTGACATATTTTCCCTTGCAAATGCCACTTGCCACAATTTCCTTCCCATTTCGTATTTCAAAAAAGGTATTTACCTCAATTAACTAACACTATTTTATGCAACCATTTAATATTTAATTCCTTTTAAATAAAAGTTTCTTTTAAAAAAACATCAAATAACATTAAAAAATTTTAAAAAAACATTTAACATAGCCACCTTTAAAATTAAAATGTAATATTACATTACTATTTAATAATAATATCAATCACACTAATAATTTTTGTGAATTTTAAATAACCAATAAAATAAATTTTTAACTTCTATTGATTTAAATTAAATGATAATTCACATTTCACAATAATAATAAATACTAATGCACACAATTATTTTCCAAAAGAATTGATACCATTTTCAACATTGAACATTTAGTTACTTAATACTTTGCACCATAGGATAGTATTTAAATTAAAATAATAATACATTAGTCAAAGCCATAAACACAACTTTTACAACATTATAAAACTCATGAAATTAAATCACTTAAATTAAAATCATACCCATATGGATGAAGTATAGATAAGACATGAACAATCAGTGGACCAACCAGTGACATAGATGGGGGTACTTTCTTATCCACTCCCTAACCACATTAAACCATTGGGTATGTAGGGCACACTTAGACTCAACAATGCAGGTGGAGTTGGCACCCGGTACCTATGTTCCTGCATAAGACCAAACATTGAACAACATATACATATGCAGATAACTCATAATCAAACACATTGTGAAAGAGAGTTGTGGTGAGGCAAGGCACTCAAACATGAGTGATGCCACTTTGTCTCCTTCACCTAAATCAAATATAGTAATCAAAATATAATAATCACATCATCAATATAACACACTCAGTAACATCATCATAACATAAGTATTCCACACATAAGTGCAACTATCAAAAGCAAATAAACATAATTTTCTGCCATGCCAAACACATGGCAGAAAAGATGTCTAATAGAGTATCTAGTAAGCATCAAACATAATCAGAAACCACATAGAATCAAAACACACACAAAGCAATATCAAAAGTATTAGTAACATGAGTGGCACTACACCTCTCCAAAAGAGAGTAAAAAATAATCAAGTGATGAAAGATGGAGGACTCCATGATACCCCTCACATACACCATCCTTCACATATATACATTACAATTCCCCTCCATAGCCCTCCACAATGTGTAATCACCTACAAAAATGGTATGTTCTTCAAGAAAAAACATAATCCAATGTCAACAAACAACTTGCATCCCTTTCAGAAGAAACAAAACTAAATGCAAATGATAAAATGTTTCTCATTCCAAATAGGAATTGAAGGAAAGAAGAATAAATGTGTATAATGATTTCTCTTAAATCTACTAATGTGACCCTTGTCCACTAAATATTAAGATGCCACAATCAAATCAAGTGCATGGCCAATCAAAGAATAAGATGACAAATTGAAAGACTATTTAGAAGCTAATGTTGAACAAGATCCAAAGGTAAAGATGGTTTGGCAAGAGTTCTGCAATGACTGTCATCAAAGAGTAGAGATAGCCCCAAATCTAAAATTTGAGACTCCACAAACAAAGATGCAATGTTTGATAAATAGGAATCTCAATCTAGAAGATAATGAGATACTTGTTTCAATGAATTAGTGAACATTCTAAATAAATCACCAATAAAAAATGAATGGTTCTGTTGAACATAAATGATGGGAGCCTCAATCAATGACTTTGTACAAGGAATCATTGAAGGTGAAGGTACATAAAACATCTCTAAAGGAGAAGAAGAAGCATATGAAGAAACCTCATCATCCTTATCTAAAGATTCAAAGTATTCCAAAGATTCAAACTCTCACATAGCATCATAATCATAGGGTATCCATTTTGAAAAATGAAGAGGCACAAGATAGTTTGAAATAGGATCATTTGGAATGGGTGAGTATTAGTATCTCCATATATCTCCAAAATTTTAGTTTAAAGAGTATTAGGAAACTCAAAATGAACAATAGCATTTAAATTTTCATCATCAACATGCATTGCAATAACTCCTACAGCATGATCCCTTTTGCAATTCCAAGAAAATTTCTTACTAGTTGTACTAAGAGGGGGAACTAGACCATAAAAAATGTGTCAGCAAATAAAGCCAATGGAGATGTTTTATGACATTCCATCTCTCCATTATTTGAGGTTTCCAATTTTCAACATAATTAGAGAAGGATGAATTTACAACCTCATAATGAACCATGATAAATATCCAAAATTATAAAGACATTAAATATATTTGTAGGATCATCATGGAAAAAATAAGCCCTTAAGTGGCAAAAAATTCAGAAAAATTAGAGTTAGGCAACTTGACGTAAAAATTTGAATAAGTTATCTATATTATTTAAAAAATATGTAAGAATAAAATCTGTAGAAAATTGAATATAGTTTCTAAACTATGAGGTTTATTTAAAAATAAAAAATTTATTTGGTGAAAATTTGAAATTTCAATGTAGTAGTACTTAAATTTCAGGGAAAAAATAAGATGTAGGTGTTTGTCTAACCACCCTAACCACAATAAAATGATAATATTTTTTTATAATATTTTAGATATAAGTAGAGGGCTCATGTCCTGATGTGATGCCTATTTTTTGTAATTTTTTTGCAAGTAAATAATTAATTATAAATTTTTTATTACAACTTTAAAAAATATAAAAACTCATATGTCTAACCACTTTAACTTGGTCAAAAATTCAAGAAATTCAATTCTTTTTTTTTAATCCTATAGTATGAGAAGTATAGTATGTGACACATGTTTTAGATTAAAAAATGTGATACCATTTGAAAGCTATAGATGTTTTTCAATCAACCTATCAATAAGGACTTTAGTTGTAATTCAAATAGAAAATAAATAATAATTATTTATTAAATTCAAATTAAAGCATAATTTATATTGGTGGAAAGTTGAGAATCTCCTTTAAAAACCTTTTTTGTCTCATTAATTTTGGGTAAAAAAAAGTTGTCAGCCACATACCCTAGACATACCCATCATATTGCCACTTTTTGGCCCATCATGATCTTGCACATACCCTCCACCTTCAACAACAATTAGAAACCCCAAACATGATGTATATTACAAATGAATCATTCCAAAATTGATAGAACCTCTGTATGAGTTAGGATGTCCAAGTAATCAATCATAATGTCAAATATATGCAAAATACTGAATAAATAATACTAGGTGCTAAATCTAAAAAATAACATGAACCAAATGAAAGAGCTCTATAATACTTTCCAATTGCAACTCAAATCACCAAAATTGGATAAATTGGAAAAAAAAATTGAGCTTAAAGGACCAAATGGGAAATCTAACTTTAGTTTGAAATAAAATGTACTTATATAATATCCATCAAAATGACCTATATCATTGTGAAGCACACAAAACCAACTTGCAATTAATATCTCATTTGCAAAAAAATGGCCCTTAGGGTTCAACACCTAGTCACCCATGTGACTTCACACACTACAAAGGGAAAATAAAAAAAGAGTCACTACTTGGTTGGTGGTGAGGCAGAAAGCTAGGGGAAACCCTCCTAGTTTAGCCCTAGTGTTAGGGTCATGGGACTGGTGCCCAAAAAATAGGTTTTTAACCCTTTTTTTTCTAAACCATCAAAAATAATATAATATTTTTTAAAATCCATCAACTATCATGATAGGGAAGAGCATACTCAACCTTACTAAAAATAACCTAGATCTCTCACTAGCAATAGCTCAACCCTTAGATCTAAGAAGGGTTTTTCAAGGCTTGTATTTGATACCATGTAAGAGATGAATATTTCCTATATAACCATGACAACCTACAAAAGAAAAATATTCCTTCCATAAGAGGGCATGTAAGAATATGAGCTTGCTTGATATTGAGACCTATCAAAATGATGATGATGTATGAAGTATGATAAATATTAGTACAATGATCTTGCTTATATAGGTAAGGTGAGTAACAGGATAAAACATGATTATGAAATGTGTCTTAATCCTATGACATGAGATAAATAACAACCTAACAACCTAGGAATCAAGTATTACAAGCTAGAAAGATAAGATCTAGAAAATCCAACTAAGACTTCTAGAAGAAATCTTATACCCTAAGTAAACTAAACATACGAATAAGTCCCCTAAGTCTCTCACAAGGTAAATTACTAGGTATAAGACATATTCACACCAATAGAAGATTTGTTTACTTTCTCAAGGTTAGTGAGAGGATTACTAATGAATGTTTCTTAAGGATTAATGATATAGATTGTGTTAATTGGTTGTTGATATTGTGGATATATGAATGGATGACTAGAGCTTATGGGTTGCTAGTAACTAGGTTGGAATGTTGTGGGTTGTTGGTATGGATAATAGATGGATGGATGACTTGGGATTATGGATTGTTGGAGAGGAGGGCAGATGGATGATATAATAGATATTTTTTGTAATTGGTATTACGAATTGATGGATGGATGACTAGTGATTATGGATGATTGGTATTGAGGACTAATTGATAAGCTACTAGGGATTATGGGTTGTTGGTATTGGTGGAACATAGAAATATGCTATTTGCTTAAGGTAATACAATATAAGGTTTGATCATCATAAGGTTCATATTATGGTTGATCAACAAGACTCTTATTATCATCATAGTGTTCATACTCTGGTTGATCAACAAGACTCTCATTATCATCATAGGGATTATACTCTGGTTGATCAAGAAGGATAACATCATCATCATTAGAGAAGTGGTTTACAATTTGACTATGGAGAGCATCAAGGTAAGATGAAGGCATGGTTATGATAAAATTTTAATTACAATAATATGATTTTTAAGTAGGGTAAGGATGTCAAATTCACCAAAATAAAAAGAAATAGCATCCCTTCACTAATTTGGTGATCTAGCTTAATTAATCAAATACATAATTATTGGAACAAATCAATTTAGACTGGTTTTATATTTTGGAGTGTTAGATAACAAGATCAAATACTATCAAATAAAATGTAAAATTATGCAATATGTAGTAATAAATAAATAGATAAAATGTACCAAAAATTATAATGGAAGTATGTGTAGAAATTGATAAAGGAAATGAGATCTATGGTCTTTAGAATCTAGAGATGCCCTACATAGTCTTGCAAGTGGATAAAAAATAAAATTTTCCTCTTTTCTTTGTGTTAGTTGTATTTTAGCATTATAGATCTAAAGTATGCATGTGAACTTGATTAGTATACATGAACTTGAACTTTGATGATGTCTAGAATTTCCCATGTGAATGATAAAATAGGTCTATTGCTATAAAATGATAATTATATTTAAAAACACAGTGATAAACAATAATATTTAGACATGTACATGAGTTATAGAATGGTTGTTAGGTGATTCATATGCACTAGGATACATGTGATATGATATGATGTAGTACCCCTCCGTCTATGCTTATGTTTTCTATTGTTATGCTTTCACACTGTTAGACCTATGATGTTTTGTTGGATATTTTGATCGCTGGTTTTGAGCGATAGTGGATTATTTTGTGACATGATGATACTTTGCTGATGATTATTGATTTCAGATATGATATGTTTTAGTATAGATGTTTAATTTCAGTTGTTTATTGATATGTACATGTTTATGATGGACTAACAACATTTACTTTGTCAGTTTTTCTATGAAGTGTATTGGTGTGGAGAACAGAATTGCATCACTCGCTTGCGAGCGCCGTGCGATATCTGTGATTTTCTTCGCATGATGTGTCTGTTTAATGCTTTATATATATATGTGTGTGTGTGTGTGTGTATGCACATTATTTGTTTGGTTGCAGGATTTGCAGGTACATGACACCGACTCCACCTGTGTATTCAGGTCTAAGCATGTCAAGACTCAACAGAAATGTTGATCGGGAGATAGTAGTCTAGTTTACCCTAGCCTAGTCTTTAATCCTAGTCATAGTACTTTGTTTGTTTTCAATTTTGAGTCATAGGTTGTATTGTATTTTCTATTGGTTAAATTGTCTTGAAAATGTAAATTTGGTTAAGTTTTAATGTTGGAACATTGTGTTTTAAATTATTGATATTTAATTAATGTTTAAATGTAGTAGAAATTACTTGCTTAATAATTTAATTCATTAATTAGCTTATTTGGTTAAATAGTTGATCTTAAAAGATTAAACTATTTTAATTAAATAAATAAATTAATTATATTAAATTATTAAGTGTGAAATTTATATTGCATTTGAAAATTAATTAAATTGTGGAAAATTAGAAAATTAAAATAAAATAAAATGCATGTGAATGGAAAATTGGTTTTCAAAATTTAAATTAAATAAAATTAAAATTTGCATGCAAAATTAAAAGGGCAAAAACTGCCGAGAAGTTGTGGAGAAGATATTTGCAACTTCTCGACAAGTGTGCAAGTTGCATTAATTTGGGTTGTTGAAAATTTGTTACAGAGAGGTTATTGTGGATCACGGGAAATTACAGAGGCTATTCAATTTCCTCACGGGGAAATTATCAGAGGTTTTGCAAAAATTCTCTTACTGTGATAAAAAACTGAAATCTTCTTAGAAGTTGTGATCTCTCTGTTTTATTTTGGTTGATTTTGGAATTGGAAGATCTTCTTGGTGGTTGGTTAAGCTTTCTTTTAGATTGAAGAAATTCTTTTGGAGAAACTTTTGGGATTGCATTCTACAGGCAGAGGTTACACTCCAACAGCCAATTCTTTAAACATAGGAAATTAGGTATTTCTTTTGTTTTTATTTGAATTCTTTTGTAAAATTTTCTGTTAATTATATGAGTTTCAAGAAACAAGATTAGGGAAAAACATTGAAAGAAAATTCAAAAGAAACAGTTTTATGCTCTTATTATATAGTACAATATTTGTTCTTTGTTGTTTTGAGAAAGAAGTTTTTGGAGAATCTTGTTGAAAAATAATTATTTTATTGAAAATTACTATTATTATTCTGTATATATTATACTAGAAATTAATTTTTATTCAGAAAGAAAATGTTCTTTCAATTTCCTATGTATTGATACAGTGATTTTTGTTATTATATATATATACACATAAATATATATATATATAT